>CM045558.1:20084250-20129981 GCA_024721245.1 Mitragyna speciosa
ATGGCTAAGTGGCAAATGATTCTCAGTGAATTTGATATTGTGTTCACAACTCAAAAGGCAGTCAAGGGCCAAGTAATTGCCGATCACTTGGCAGAGAACCCTTTGCAAGATGATTACGAGCCATTGAATACTTATTTCCCTGATGAAGAAATTTTGTTTGTGGGGACAGCTGAGGATATTAATGAGGAATCTTCAGGATGGCGATTGTTCTTTGATGGTGTTTCAAACTCTTTTGGAGCTGGAATTGGGGCAGTCCTAGTGTCACCCGAAGGAAAACATTACCCTGCTACTGCCAAACTGAAATTTGCTTGCACTAATAACATGGCAGAGTACGAAACTTGCATTCTTGGTTTGAAAATGGCGTTGGATATGGACATCAAGGATTTGACAGCATTCAGTGATTCTGATTTACTAGTCCACCAAACATTGGGAAAATGGATGACTCGGGATTCTAAAATAATTCCATATCATTGTTGTTTGCTCACTTTGGCTCGACAGTTCAGAACTTTGGAATTCATGCATATCGCGCGTACCCGAAATGTCTTTGCAGATGCCTTGGCAACTTTGTCTTCCATGATCTTCTCACCCTGATGGTACTGTAATTGAACCCATTTTCGTTAAGATTCAAGAGGAACCAGCGCACTGTCTGCGCATTGATCAAGAGGCTGATGGCATTCCTTGGTTTCATGATCTGAAAGAATATTTGAAAAATAGATTTTATCCTCCGGGTGCCAATACTGCGGCTAAGAATTTTCTTCGAAGGATGTCTATGAGATTTTTTCTGAACGGAGAAGTCCTGTATAAAAGGTCAAGTGATTTGGGTTTGTTGAGATGCGTTGACGAGAAGGAAGCCGAATATTTGATGAAGGAGATCCACAGTGGCGTATGTGGGCCGCATATGAACGGGCACTTATTGGCAAAGAAAATTATGAGGACGGGATATTTCTGGCTTACCATGGAGCATGACTGTGTTGAGTTCGTCAGAAAATGTGTTAAATGTCAATTACATGGCGATGTGATACACGCACCTCCTTCGGAGCTCCACAGTATGACTACTCCTTGGCCTTGTTCAATGTGGGGAATGGATGTGATTGGAATTATCGATCCTCCTGCTTCAAATGGTCATCGATTTATCCTGGTGGCGATAGAGTACTTCACTAAATGGGTCGAAGCTGAGTCTTACAGGCACGTGACTAAAAAAGTGGTAGCTGATTTTCTGAGGAATCACATTATCTGTCGTTTTGGGATATCAGAGACATTGATTACGGATAACGCGAAGAATCTCAACAATGACGTGGTAGATGGGTTGTGTGAGCAGTTCAAGATCAAGCATCGAAACTCTGCCATTTATAGACCTCAGATGAATGGAGCTGTAGAGGCTGCCAATAAGAATTTGAAAAAGATCATCCGGAAGATGACTGACACGCATCGAGATTGGCATGAGAAGTTGCCTTATGCATTGTTGGCATACAGAACTGCTATAAGAACTTCTACTGGGGCGACCCCATATTCCCTTATGTACGGGATGGAAGCAGTATTGCCAGCGGAAGTTGAGATTCCTTCTCTGCGTATATTGATGGAAGCTCAATTAGAGGAAGCTGAATGGGTCAAGGAACGTCATGAGCAGTTGGCATTGATTGATGAAAAGCGATTGAATGCTATTTGCCATGGGCAGTGTTACCAAAGGCGAATGGCCCCGTGCGTATCAGAAGAAGGTCAAACCCCGTCAATTTGAAATAGGAGACAAAGTTCTGAAACGAATCCTTCCAATCCAGGAGGAGGCAAAGGGAAAATTCGCTCCAAATTGGCAAGGTCCATTCATTGTCAAGAAAGTGTTATCAGGATGGGGCCTTGTCCTGGCCGAAATGGATGGTCAGGTCTTTCCCCAAATCATTAATTCAGACATGGTAAAAAGGTTCTATATTTGATTTCGTAAATTTTCTTTCAAATAATTTTTATTGCAAGAAGAAGATGGGCTAAAGGCGGGCTTTCTTTCTTTTCCATAAAACAATTCTTTACCCTCGTTCTCCCCTTTGAGCTTTCAGAATTTATAATTTCGTTTGGCAACCCACTTGAAGGTCGCATCCCACACCCAGATAACTTTTGCACTAAATTTATCCCACATTTGAAGCAAATTCTTTGTCTTGATTTTTATCCCATACTGGGGCAAAAAAAAAAAAAAAAAACTGAAACTGAGGCAAATCTTGTTTGGGAAAGGGAAGGAGAGCCCCAAAAGCGGATGACAATGTTAGAATAGAGTTTCTTAAGGAAAAACAATTGGTCAATATTGTGATAAAACTTTTGCAAGTGCGACCTCAAGACAAATCAGCTCCCTCTCAAAGTCTGCTTTCCAACCTTAACATTTCTGACACCTCACCTGACCTCATTACAAAAGCCGAGAATGTTACCGACCTCCATCTTTATCTTGCAATAATTTTTAGAACGGAAATTTGCAAATCAAAAGGGCATATGATATTAATATATCTATCCCGAATCATCAAGGGAAGATTGTCTTACTGATGCCAAATTTCTGAATACTAGTCTGTTTTAATGATAAGGGAAAGATTGTCCAGAACTTGAATGTCGTTTGCTTTCATCCTACACAATAAAGGTGAAAACCCGAAAGGGCGCCTCCGAAAAAAAAAAAAGAAAAAAAAGAGAAAAAGAGGAAAAAAAAAAGAAGAAAAAGGGGTGGGGGACACCACAGTGAAAACCCGAAAGGGCGCTGTGGTTGGGAATTGCAGTTAAAGGCTAGTCAGCTGAAGAAGTCAGGATACAGGCATTGGATTTGAATTCTTCAAAAGCTGGTGACTACAGTTACTTGAGGTTTTTTCTTCAGCATTGATCGTCTGGTAACTTTCAGAGTTCGAACAAGACGACATCTAAAGGATCATAATGGCAGATGTTTCAGAGCTATCCCCTGAAAATTCATTTCTCCAATCAAGCGTAACGGTTTCTATTTAGTATTTATTTATTTATTTTCTGTCATTAGGAGTTGCATGTACTTTATTTATTTAATAATAATAAAAAAAAAGAGAGAGAGAAAATGTGTTCGTACATTACTGCATTTGAAATATTTTAATAAATTCATATTTTTGAAATTTTGACGTTTGTTTTATGGGAATAAAAGACAAGGACAATCCTAAAGTTATCGAAAATCAGAAGTATACACCGATTGAGCAATTGCTCGGAATACTGGAGCTAAGCCGCAAATCAGAATTTATTGAATACGAAGAACTTGCAGGACTTGAAAGCAAGAAGTTGTATCAAAGATTCAAAAGGGCAATACTCATGTTTATATGTACCAGTTGAGTGAAGGGATTGTCAGGTGGTGGCATCATTTTTGACAATTATATCTGATTGAGAAAAATTTGATTTTTCAAAGTTAATTCTGATGCTTTGAGTTTAAAACAAAATGTTGTAGAAGATTGATTTTAAAACTGGGGCAAATTTTTGAAAAAATTTTGATTTTTCAAAGTTTATTCCGATGCTTTGAGTTTAAAGCAAAATGTTGCGAAATATTGATTACACTGGGGCAAATTTTTGAAAAAATTTTGATTTTTCAAAGTTTATTCCGATGCTTTGAGTTTAAAGCAAAATGTTGCGAAAGATTGATTACACTGGGGCAAATTTTTTGAGAAAAATTTGATTCTTCGAAGTTGATTATGATGTTTGAGCTTAAGCAAAAATTGATTTGCATTGGGACAAGTTTGAAAAGAAGACAACAAATTGATTTCGTTTGATTTATATCGGGATGAATTTTTCTAAAAAAAAAAAAAAAAATTTTTTTTTTTTTTGAAAAAAAGTTGATTGCAAGTGGATTTTCATCTTACACCAGTCTTAAATTTGAAAGACATGATTTCGGATTTATTTGATTCCATACACTGGGGCAAAAAAAAATTTTTAAGAAAATTTTTGACAGTTTTGTTGATTTGGACATTACATTTGACAATTGTTTTAAGTTTATTATGTCATTCATCAACCTTGGCAGCCCAGGGCCATGCATCCGTCCAGCAGCCTGGTCGGCATCTTTTATTTATGTTTCAAGTCTGGTAGCCCAGACATTGTATTTATGACTCCTGACAGCCTAGGATCATTTATTTACTTTCTCAAGTTAGCAGCCCAACTTTGCATTCATCAACCTTGGCAGCCCAAGGTCATGCATCCGTCCAGCAGCCTGGTCGGCATCTTTTATTTATGTTTCCAAGTCTGGTAGCCCAGACGTTGCATTTTATCACTCCTGGCAGCCCAGGATTATTTATTTCCGTTTCAAGTTGGCAGCCCAACTTTGCATTCATTAACCTTGGCAGCCCAAGGTCGTGCATCCGTCCAGCAGCCTGGTCGGCATCTTTTATTTATGTTTCCATGTCTGGCAGCCCAGACCTTGCATTGTATGACTCCTGGCAGCCCAGGATCATTTATTTCCGTTTCAAGTTGGTAGCCCAACTTTGCATTCATCAACCTTGGCAGCCCAAGGTCATGCATCCGTCCAGCAGTCTGGTCGGCATCTTTTATTTATGTTTCCATGTCTGGCAGCCCAGACCTTGCATTGTATGACTCCTGACAGCCCAAGATCATTTATTTCCGTTTCAAGTTGGCAGCCCAACTTTGCATTCATCAACCTTGGCAGCCCAGGGTCATGCATCCGTCCAGCAGCCTGATTGGCATCTTTTATTTATGTTTCCAAGTCTGGCAGCCCAGACGTTGCATTTTATCACTCCTGGCAGCCCAGGATCATTTATTTCCGTTTCAAGTTGGCAGCCCAACTTTGCATTCATTAACCTTGGTAGCCCAAGGTCATGCATCCGTCCAGCAGCCTGGTCGGCATCTTTTATTTATGTTTCCATGTCTGGTAGCCCAAACCTTGCATTGTATGACTCCTGGCAGCCCAGGATCATTTATTTCCGTTTCAAGTTGGCAGCCCAACTTTGCATTCATCAACCTTGGCAGCCCAAGGTCATGCATCCGTCCAGCAGCCTGGTCGGCATCTTTTATTTATGTTTCCATGTCTGGCAGCCCAGACCTTGCATTGTATGACTCCTGGTAGCCCAGGATCATTTATTTCCGTTTCAAGTTGGCAGCCCAACTTTGCATTCATCAACCTTGGCAGCCCAGGGTCATGCATCAGTCCAGCAACCTGGTCGGCATCTTTTATTTATGTTTCCAATGTCTGGCAGCCCAGACCTTGCATTGTATGACTCTTGGCAGCCCAGGATCATTTATTTCCGTTTCAAGTTGGCAGCCCAACTTTGCATTCATCAACCTTGGCAGCCCAAGGTCATGCATCCGTCCAGCAGCCTGGTCGGCATCTTTTATTTATGTTTCAAGTCTGGCAGCCCAGGCCTTGCATTTATGATTCCTGGCAGCCCAGGATCATTTATTTACTTTCTCAAGTTGGCAGCCCAACTTTGCGTTCATTAACCTTAGCAGCCCAAGGTCATGCATCCGTCCAGCAGCCTGGTCGGCATCTGTCTATTTACATTTTCAAGTCGAGTAGTCCAAGCATTGCATTTAACTTGTCAATATTTGTTTGTCCAGTAGCCTGGACTCATTTCTTGTCTATTAGTTTAAGCACTTTATTAGGTCTTGCATTTTTGTCGCTTTATGTTAGTTTTGTTCAGCAGTTCGAATGTTACGTTTTCTTCTCCGTTTAAAAAAAAAAAAAAAAAAAGAAGAGTTTGAATGTTTGGTTAACAATTGCAATTATGTTATCATTTGTGTGAATAGTTTACCTGCATTCGAACTACGTTTTGACCTGATTCCCTCATGTGGGATACGTAGGCAGCTCCTAGGGAGCCCGGTCATTCTTTCTGCATTTCTTACATTTATCTTTACGGGAGTCAAGGTATTTGTATTTCATTCATAGGTGAGTCAAAATTTGGTTTCGTCTACGTCTTTGTCTGGAACCTCTTTGAGCTTCCGACAAAGAGGGGCAAGCTGTAGACACCAAATTTTGACACACATTTTATAAAAATATGCGTATTACTTTATTTAGGGGTTATTATGATTTTCAGGGGCTAATTATAATTTTTGTATATATTACGTCTAATTTGTCGTGTCAGGGGCAAAATGGTAATTTCGCCATGTAAATATTAGTTTAGTTTATTTTATTTCCTAAATACATGATTTTACTATTTTTATCATTATTTATGACTTTAATGATTTTTAGGAGTCATTCATTATTTATTTAAAATTTTAGTATTTTTAATTCAACAGCACGTTTTCCAATGCATTATTTTTACGACAAATTTTCAAGTGAAAAAAATTTTTATGAGCATTTCGTATATTCATAAATTTTTTGTATAAATTTCATGATTTAAAAAAAAAATCGTTTAGTGTTGATTTCAATATTTTACCTTTTTTTTATTAATAGCACATTCTTTTTAATGTTATATTAATTTTTAAATTTTTTGCGGTATATTTTATTTACTCATTTCTATAACTCTAAATTTGAATATTTTTCTTATGAATTTTAGAGAGTCCAAACATCTTTTACTTTATTTTATTTCATTTGTTTTTCTTTATTTCTCTTTCCAAAATTCCAAAAAAAAAAAAAAAAAGAGAGAAAAGCTAGCTGTTGCTACAGCAGCTGCAGTAATTTGCTACTGCAGCTGCTGAACGCAGCAGCAAGCAGGAAACAAATCCATCAAGAACAGCTCAAAGCCATACCTCCTCATCATCACCCTCCAACTTACACCTAATTCAACAGATTTTTAGGGATTTTTTTTTGCTTGCTTTTTCCTCACCATTTTCACTCTCTTCTCTCTCAATCACAGACATCTGCACAGACACACATCCCACTCATTCCTGCATTCTTCACACACGCAACTCACCTCCATCACTCCCTCTGCCTCTCCCTCACACACACAGATCACTCTCCCTCACAGCTCCATCACAAATTCACTACACCATTCACTCCCATTCCACTCTCTCGGCTCACCTGCACACAGGCACAATTCACTCACAATTCTCTCTTCTCCTGGCTTTCCTCACGACACCAGCAAAGCACACAGCTCACACATACACACTCATTTGCACGCATTACACACACTGCATCACACAAACAACACAGGCACACATACAACACACACCTACACAGACTCACAGACATCACCAACTCACACGCACCTCCCCTCAACTCTCTCTGCCTCCTCCTCCCAACTCCAGACACAAACACCACAGCATCACACACATACCTCACTCACACTCACCTGCACAAAGCCCCTTTCCCCTGCACTCTCACATTCCCCCTCTGCACTACATTTTCCCTTATCTGCTTCCCCTCACAGATCACACACACCTCTCTGTCCTCCCCCTCCAGAAACACAAGCTCCCTCACTTCATCTGCACTACACTCACTCCTGATCCCTCTTCTTTGCACTATCTCATCCCATCACACAGACACAACAGCACACACATAAGCACACACTCACATACACAGACACAACACGCCATTCTCTCCATTTTGCACACATTCACAACACACCACACGCTATACACACCTCCACCTTCATCCCTGCAAGAAAGAACACCACACTCACAGACAACAATTTACACACACCACACATACAAGAACACAGACAAAAACGCACAGAGCCAATTCAGGCACACACGCATCACACATAATCAGTTCACTCACCCGGCACACACACCACAATTGCATACACCTGCACACCCAAACTCACCCGGCATACACACATTCAAAGACACACCCGCACACACTGAAGCACAACACATCTGCACACACTGCACTCACATTACACTTCCCCAGCACACACTCACACAACCTGCACACACAAACATACAATCCAGACAACCAAACATTCACAAAGAATTCATCGGCACACACACCCATTCACACACCCCTGCACGCGAAAACACATCAGCCCACACACACACACACACTTACAAACACACGCACATCACCTGCACGAAAAAAAAAAAGAGAGAAGCAACAACAACAACAATCAACACCAGTGGCGCCGGAGGCCTCCAAAATCACCCCCGAACCCACCGCCGGACCACTTCTTTTCTCTTGGTCCAGGTAAAAATTTCTCAACCCCTCTTTCATTTTGTACAATTAATAGATGCATTTAGTGGACAATTAGGAATTTTAGACCAAGAGAGAGAGAGAGAGAGGAGAGAGAACCGGAGGGACGGACAGAGAGAGAAAAAACAAGAGGAGACCGAGAGAAATAGAGAGGGGAGAAAGAGAGAAAGGAATAGAGATTGGCCAAGAGAAGGAAATCCGGCGAGAGAGAGAGAGCCGGTCGGCGAGAGAGAGAAAAGAATCGGAAAAGAAAAAAAAAGGGGAAAGAAGAAAGGGAAGAAAGAAGAGAGAAAAAGAAAAAAGAAAGAAAGAAGAAAGGGAATAAAGGAGAGAAAAGAGAAAAAAAATCTGGAAAAATAAAAAAAAATAAAAAAAATAAAAAAACCGAAATCAGCCAAAAAAAAAAAAATGTGTTTTGGTGAAACTACGTCGTTTTGACGTAGTTTCACTCAAAACTACGTCGTTTTGGTTAGTTAGTTTTTTAATTTATTTTTAATTAATAATAGATATTTATTTTATAGTCCTTATATCTTCAGTAATGCTACTGTGGCCCTGGAAATGTTTGATTTGTGCATTTAAATTTCTGTTTATTGTAGATTGACCCCCATAATTTAATTTTCTTTGCAATTAGGTCCCGATTAATTGCATTTAGGCCCCCCAACTTTTAGATAATTATAATTTTGCCCCCCTACGTTTTTAATTTTTCATTTTGACCCCTATATTTTTTGGTAATTACATTTTGACCCCTAGATTTTGCTGGAATTGCAATTTTACCCTCTGATATTTATGAAAATTGTAATTTTACCTCCCAAGCTTGCTGTTATTGTGTTTTAGGCTTTAAATGTTGCTGGAATTCTATTTTAGTCCTTGAATGTGGCTGGAATTTTAATTTGGTCCCTCACATTGCTGGAATTTTTTGCATTTTGTCCCCGAACTTGCTGGAATTTTATTTTTGGCCCTTTACTGTTGCTGGAATTTATATTTTGGTCCTTTATGTTGCTGGAATTTGTTTTAAGACCTCCATTGATTGTTAGAATTATATTTTAGTATCTTATTTGTTGCTGGAATTGGTATTTTAATACTTGTAGTTGCTGGAATTTTTATTTTTGGCCCTTTTATATAGCTGAAAATTACAATTTGACCCTAGACATTGCTGTAAATTATGTATTATTTAATGACCTTGCTGAAATTATATTCTTGGACTTAAGTATTGCTGGAATTTTTATTTTTTGGGCATTATACTTGCCTAAAATTACATTTTAGCTTTTAAATTTGTCGTAAACTATGTCATTACCTTAATTAGGGTTTAAAATTATAATTATACTCTCTTGTTTGTTGAAAGTTACATTTTTCACTTTAGAATATTGCTTAAATTTTCATTTTAATCCAAATCTTATAATATTTTATTTTTGCAAAAAAAAAAAAAATTTTAAAATTAGTTAAGTCCTCAAAGCTTTAAATTATTTCTTTTCACATTTTCTTTATTTTATTTTATTAAACTTATAATTGATGTTCTAAAATTGGGTCTTGTTAGTCTAATTAATGTTCAAATTAGTTCCTTTATTTTTGTTTTAGTTATTTTAATAATTCTTATTTGGGGTGTTAAAGGTTTAAGTATGTATTATTGCATTTTATCTTCTATTATTATTACTTCTTTATTTTTTGTTGTTTTGCTTTATTTATTTATTTACTTATTTATTTTTACTTAAACAATTTTTATTTTTCTTCCTAAATAATTAATTATTATTATTATTATCATTATTTTCTTTCTTTTATTTTGTTTATTATTGCTATGATTATGTGAATTATCGTAGTATGTTCATATTGATCGGTAGGAAATTATCCAATTAGTAGTTTATTTATTTAAATAGTGGTATTTTTGACATGTTTGTTCATTTTAGTAGCAATTTGTACCGGGTCTTCGAATAGGAGGTACCTCTATTACCTTTTTATTATTCTTTATGTGCTCTTACGTGCTTCCTATGTGTTTTTTCTATGTGTTTTTATGTATCTTTGTATTTATAATTTTATCCATGTGTGAGTGTTTATTTATTTATGTCGTATTATTTACTCGAATTTAATTTTTGATTATTCAAAGAAATGTAATAGATAGGTAATATATTCTATTTAGCAAAATTTTTGTATTTAGATAGTTTATGTTTTATCTATTTAATTAAAGCCTATGTATTTTAGATAGAAAGTGTAATAGATAGGTTAGATAGGATATCTTTTATTCTCTTTCTATTTTTTAGATTGTAATTAGGTTATTCTCCGGTGTAATAGTTAGGGCTTTGTGTGCTACGTGTGCTATGTGCTTATGTGTTTTATTCGCTTTCTCTAGGACTTTGCATTTAGAATATCGTGTTTATGTGCTATATGCTCTTATGTGCTATTATTTGCTTTTATGTGATTATTGCTTTAATACATGCTTTATTTATTTACTTGCTTTAATTATATATGTGTATCGTCGCCACACTAGTCCAAAGCTAGTTGTGGCTAATTTCGTTTTCTTCGCTAGTCCAACGCTAGCAGAGAACTTATAGAAAACAGGCTAGTCCAATGCTAAGCCTTTAGGTCATTTTAGCATTAGGAACAATTTTCGTATGCATTTCATGACATTTCACACACATTTTATCTTTTTAGGCTTTTCCCATTTTCTATGAGTTTTTTTTATATACATACTTTATAACTTATTACTTATTTTAACAACTATTTGGCGCATAACTTTTAGATTCCACTACACATAGAATTTTAGGTCATTTGCGTGATTTCGACTAAGAAATAGTCATCTACTCACGTGGGAAGCGATGGCGTACATGTCGTTCCCCCCTCCGTGAGGAGAAACAGTTAGTCACGAGTCCATTAGTCCCCCGTACCCGTTATGTTTGCCTTCCCACTTTCTTTGTTCACGTACTACCTATATTACTATTTTTCTTTTCTTTTGCATTCCATTTTGCATTCATACTCGTGACTCCATCGAGGTCTAGATCCGGGTTTCGCAATTAATGCGATAATTCCGACCAAACCTCAGTGGAACATTTCGTCCCTTATCGATATCCATTTTTAGGATTAGGTTTGCATTCATATAGTTGCATCCAAGTGTGATAAAATCTTAGGGTTATATTAGGAAAATTTAGACTAAACCTCGCAACTAGTTTCGGCTAGGTTGAAAGGGATGCCTTAGGCGCAAGCCTTTGCCTTCCCTTTCTTCAACTGTGACTCCCGAACCTTTTTCTCTTGTTTTTCAAAGACCTGGAGTCGTCTAAAAGGGTTTTTTCTTGTTTTTCCTATATTTTTCCAAAAATCATTTTTTAAAATAAATCATTCCCAAGATTTTTACCTTTCACAAAATGTTTTTGGTGACTTGGTACACCAAAACTCAATACCAAGTGGCGACTCCTTTTTCATTAAAGAAACCCTTTTAGACTCTATTTTTTTGGGCCCAAAAACCGTCGCATTTCCAAAAGTACCATTTTAGGCCCTTTTTCTTTTATTTTAAAATAAAGCATTTTTTTAACAATCACATTTAATTCTTCCTTTTCTTTTTTTTCAAAATCACTATTATTATCATTTTTATTATTTTCCCTTTCTTCGAAAAATGGGGCGCGACAGAGATAAAAGCTCCATTAGTAACTATTTAAGAAAAAGGAAATAGACAAACAAACACCCACTCCCCAATAATCCTAGCTACAGTTAAAATAGATAATTTACAATAATCATAGATATAGTTAAATAGATAATTTATTGTAAAAAGTGTAGTTTTAGTCTTTAATCTTCTCAAAGACATGCAATGTTCCGTTCTCAACGTCCCCGTACCAATTGTGACAGCCCCACTTTACCCTAAGGTGTACCAAAGGGTTCAACGGACTGCTTGCCTAGCTCTCGCCAGGACTCGGGTCAAGCGCGCACTAGATTCCATGAAACAATCGATATTTTGTAGAAAACTTGTAAATACATTCATTTGATTCAAACTTAAGAGTAAGGGTACCAGTTAAGTAGTTTACATCATAAACACCTAACTAATATGATATAATCTCAAACATCCTTTTTACTAACAAAATCCTACCAAGAACTATTCTTGAATCCTCACTACCAGCCTTAAGAGTAGGAGCTTGTTTAAGAAGAACATATAAAAAGGATGAGCTATAACAGCCCAGTGAGCTTCCCACACATGCAAACACACTGGCAGACAAATTAGAAAATAAATAAATAAATAACAATGCCATAAAACAGTATAAAACAAGTTAAGCGAACAATTGATCAAATAAAGAAGGATACATCTCAACCACGGGAGCAAGCTCAACCGTAGAAGTATCAAGTATATAATCATGTGGCAATAGTGTTCGAACCAATAGAGATAACTAGGTCCTTGCCAATGATTAGGTAAATATCATATAATAGTACCCGAAACTACCAATGCACCTTTACCTCCTCAATGCCTCCACTCTAGGGAGAAATCTCAACCTTGGAGGGAAAAATAGTTTGTTCAATCCAGAGTTGGCCTCTTTGAGGAATCTCAACTCAAAGGAGAGAACACGAACCCTAACGCCCAAACACCTTATATCCTCCTAACCAGTATGACTAATCGTGGTGTAACTGGTGAAGTATGACCACGGAAGCCTAGCCTGAAGGCTCAGTTTAGTTGAGAGTTTACAAACAAGTATATTCACATTTGATAGAAGTTGTGCATATAACAAATTGCGGGAAAGATGTGATAAGTACACATTTTACCCTCATATAGTACATTGTAGTAGCTAACAAGTATTAGACATAAAAGTGGAATTAACACTTAAACATGCATCAGGCGCACAAGGAAACACTCACCTCGAAAATTCAAGAAGTGTCTCGTAAAACGTACGAGGTTCAGAATCGGATCCTGAAATTCAAAAGTAGCCTAATTAACCTACTGGATTTTCTTTTGAAAGAATTTTGTAAAATATACCCAAGTTTAACTAGGGTTTTAAAATTAAATGTAAATTGGTTATAAGGAAAATCCAAGAAATTGTAATAAAGGAATTCGGATGAAACCTTAAATCAACTAATAAAGAACTCTAAGAAATTCCCTTTTTGAAAGTAATTTGGTTCTAAGGACAAATAATTCATTAGGTTTCAAAATTAAGGTTAAATTCAAAAGGAATGATTAATATTAGAAATTTGTTACTAATTTCCGTTTACTATTATAGTTGCAAAACTTTAATAATTCGCTATAAATTCTAGACCAAAAGAAAATACTGCTAAATACTATAGACTAAAGAGGTAGTTTAAATAAATATCGATTAGGATTCAAGGTTTTTGGTGTAAGAAGAAATTTTGCTCAAAATAGTTAATTTATAGGTAAACTAGCTTTTAAGATCCAAGAAAGATTTATTAGTAATAGTCAAGTATAATTTAATAACTTAGCAAAATTAATGTAAGTTAAAATGAGAAAACTCCAAAATTTCTTATACTTAGGTAAATTAATAGTTTTAAACTAATTAATATCAAACTAATGATATTTAATTAAACTAAGACTAGTTAAATAACAAATTAGGGTTATTTGGTGAAAAACATACTAGAATCCGAGTGTAAGGTTAAACTAGTCAAAATTTTCACTTACACCTTTAATAAAAGTCAAGCTTCTAACCAGTTTAAATCTTCAAAAGTTTATAAGAGTTTCTTCCTAAAATTGATTAACAAGGTTCCAAAATCATCGCACAACATTTTCTTAAAAACCGGTTAAGTAGATTAAGCTTAAGGTGTTCAATATTTGGTGTCACTTCAACCAGTTTACAAGCTGAAATTTTCAGCAGTTTATGTCATCAAAACTTGGCCAAAACAAGGTTAATATAGCTGGAAATATTAGGTTATCAAAGCTGGAATTTTTGTAAACTAGTAAAGCTGAAATTTGTTCAAGGTTTTGGAACAAGGAAAGTGCCGGTTAGCAGGTTGCAATTCCAGCAACTTCAGCCCACTAAACAGGCCTTAAATGCTGAAATTTTTCCAAAATTTTTCCTCTTAACAAGGCTAACCAACATGCCTTCTAACTCTAGTAAAAATTTCAGCCATGAATTCCAAGATTTTCCACTCAAATGAAGCATCAATTCTTATACAAGTCAACACTAATTAAGTAGGTCATAACATAGTTAATCTACTATCAAGGAAAAGATCAAAACAAGGGAAACATCATAATCATGAGCATAAATATTCATACGTATAACAAGAAAACAAGATATAAAAGCAAATGATAGGTGGCCATTCTTGGGTGCTAGATGGCATTAATTTTCTAAATATCTAAATGATAGGTGGCATAAATTTCCTAAATATCTAAGCTTGGTTGGTAACATTTAATTGGTGGAATTTTCTATGATTATCATCAAATATGTATTAATAATAAATCAAGAAATCAAATTGTAAAAGAAAATTATACAATAACAACTAATAAGGAAACTTTACAATTGACATTCATAACATAGAAACTTTACAATTTTCTAGGGTTTTACAGCAATGTCCCCTCCAGATGTCTTCCTTCCAATTCCTTCCCTTTTTTTCTTTTTCTTGAAATTTCATGTGGTCTTATTGAGGATTTATCTTAAATCGACATAGCTTTGTTAGTTAGTAAATTTATAGATGAATTCGATGATATATTCTTTTTTTCTTATAATGGTTCACAAAATTTGGTTGACAATCTAACAAAGATCTTCACTAAATTGAAGATTGCCCCCATTGCCCATAGGTTCTCTGCGTTTTGACTTTGCTACAATATTTGTAGGAAAAAATTTGTAGAATAAGGATAACACAATTTATAAGAGACAAAATAAAAAAAATAATATCCAAATTAGCTTGAGTCGTGTGTCCTAAGAAACTATTTCATGGTGGCGAAATGTTTCCTCAGGATTAAACAAGCTTTCCTCTAAAAAGAGGGATCAGGAACAACAAAAGAAATTAACCATTAGAACAGAAGAGGATGGAGCAAAGAAGAAAGGAAGAAAAATGTTATGTGAATTGTGTTTTTGGCAAAAAGAAGGTCCACCATTTGCAGGCCACAAAAAGAACTACATATAGGCCATTTATTACAATTGGATTGTTGGGCCATTAAACAGAATTCATCTGTTGGGCATTTAAATGAAATATCCATTAGGCCTTTGAAAAAATATCTGTTGGAATTTAATAACCATTGAAGTAGGGGGAAATTATCATTGTTAAAAAGCAAAACTAGACTGAGTTGAATGCACGTGCACATGGGGCAAATCAACCAATTTGAACTGAATTGGCCCCAACTCAATTCTCTCCTTATGCACACAAGACCACACTATATCTTAACTCATCATAAGCTCGTTAATGAACAAAATAATATAAATTGTTTAAAGACTTTTTGTTTTTCCAATGTGGGACAAAAGCTTTTGAAATATACTCTGTTTTACAACAATCTCCCTCTTATTTCGAAAGATTTTGAATAAAAGTGTGGATGATTTGCTGGATTTGTTTGGGCACAATGCAATTAGTTTAGTGTCTTTTGGACTATGCACCAAACTTAAACTGTTAAAACATGA
This sequence comes from Mitragyna speciosa, assembly GCA_024721245.1. Classification (NCBI taxonomy): domain Eukaryota; kingdom Viridiplantae; phylum Streptophyta; class Magnoliopsida; order Gentianales; family Rubiaceae; genus Mitragyna; species Mitragyna speciosa. The sequence continues at coordinate 20,099,830 of CM045558.1, forward strand.
CTTATAGAATTATTGGTGAAATATAAATTTTTGTGAACCAATAACTCTTAATGTATGATAGAGATTTTATCAATCACATTGCAACCCATAATTTGCTATTCAACATGGTTTTGCCCATTTTAGGCCATACACCTACTTGATTTATGCATGAGAGCTCTAAAGATTCTGCCAAAAATCTTATACGAGCGGCTTACTCCGCTCTCATATGGGTGAATTCATCAAGTGTACATTACTTAAATAGACATTCCTAAAGGAATATGAATTCATTAATTAAGAGTTTGAAACTCTACCTCACATTTACCAGCAGTCAAAGCACTTATCTCAAAAGGGACATAAATTTGAAGTGCTTTAAAGTTAATATTGATTTGTTATTATCCATATGAACCTACTTCGTGGGATCTCTAATCACATAGGTTGGGTTACCGTCTCTATTGACAATTTGTTGGCTAGAGTCCCATTTCCCTTATAGTTTGAAGAATTAATTTTCTTCCCATAGGTTTAGTTTGAGGATCGGCCAAATTCAATTCTGACTTCACAAAATCAATGGAAATTATTCCATCTCTAAGCAGCTGTTTTATAACATCTCAATTTCATGTGTCGACTTTTACAATTATAGGATTTATTCTTAGCAATAGCAATTGCCGCTTGACGATCATAGTGTATGGATACAGGAGGCAATAGATCCTCAGTTGAAGGAATATTGGTTAAGAAATTCCTCAGCCAGTCTGCCTTAGTGCCAGCCAATTCTAGAGCAATAAACTCTGACTCCATAGTTGACCTAGCAATGATTATCTATCTAGTTGATTTCCATGCTATTGCACCACCACCAAGGGTGAACACATAACAACTAGTGGATTTTGTCTCACTTGAATCAGAGATCCTGTTGACATCATTGTAACCTTCTAATACTGTAGGAAATCCACTATACAAGATACCATGGTTCATGTTTCCTCTCAAATATTTCGTCAATCTTACTAATGCAGACCAATACTCATGATTGAGATTTTGAGTATATCTACTCAATATACACACAACATAAGTTATATAAGGTCTTGTAAAATTCATTAAATGCATCATATTCCCAATAATCATAGCATATTTAGACTGAGCAATTGGGTCACCATTATTATTCTTTAATTGAATGTTAGCATCATAAGGAGTGCTTATAGGAGTTACATCATAATTTTCAAACTTCCTAAGAAGTCTCTCTGTATAACGTTCTTATGATAACATTATACCATCGTTACTCATGATTTAACACCCAATAATGTTTTTGCTTCACCCAAATATTTCATATCAAAATTAGAAGACAAAAATAAAACATTTAGTACTATTAACAATATCTAAACTAGTACCAAATATAAGCATGTCATCCACATATAAACTAATTATCACATATTGACTATTTACAACTTTAGTATACACACATTTATCCACTTCTACAGATGAAAACCCGTCTCCTATCAAAACTAGATTAAATTTCTCATGCCACTGTTTAGGAGCTTGTTTTAGGCCATAAAGAGATTTTATTAATTTGCAAACTTTATTTTCTTGTCCATGTACAACACATCCCTCAGGTTGAATCCTATAAATTTCTTCATCCAAATCACCATTTAAAAAAGTAGTTTTAACATTCATTTGATGAACAAAAAGTTTATAAATAGAAGCCAAAGAAAATAAAACTCGAATAAAAGAAATTTTACTTACTGGTGCAAACGTGCCAAAATAATCAATATTTTGTTTTTAAAGGAAATCTTTTGCTACTAAACGTGCTTTGTATTTTTCTATAAAACCATGTAGATTATATTTTCTTTTAAAAATCCATTTGCAACCAATAAGTTTTGCATCAAGTGGTAAATCAACTAAAGTCCAAATTTTATTTTTCATAATGGAATCAATTTCAGTTTTAATTGCTTCTTTCCAAAATTTGCTATTAGAAGAAAAAATGGCATTAAAATAAGTTAAAGGATCATTATCAACAAGATAAGTTTGAAAATCATTTCCAAAAGAATTTTTTTTCTTAGCCTTTTACTCCATTAGAGGTTTGTTCTCTATTTATTTCAACATGTGCATGTGAAATTCTATTAGACAGTGGAAAAATATGTTCAAAGAACTCATCGTTCTTTGTCTCAATAATTGTATTACAATCAAGCACATTACTTCTCAAAACAAGAAACCTATATGGAACACTATATTGAGCATATCTAATAAACATACAATCAGAAGTTTTAGAACCTATTTTCCTATTTTTTAGGTTCAGGCAATAAAACTTTAGCAAGACATCCCCCATACTTTTAAATATTTCAAATTAGATCTATAACATTTCCATAATTCATAAGGTATTTTTCAGGTCTTTTTATGTGGAATCCTATTTTGTAAGTAACATCCAAATAAAATAGCTTCTCCACGAATTAATTATGTTAAACGGCCCAACAGATCTTTTTATTTAATGGCCCAATGAATCTTTTTCAACTGCTCTTTTCTGTGGCCTATAAATAGTGGGCTTTCTTTCTTCTAAAAACACAATTCACTGATCATTTTTCTTCCTCTCTTTTCTTTACTCCCTTCTCTCCTTTTCTGCTAGTTAAAAATGTTAAGAAAAAGAATTAAGAACAATCTTATCAATTTCTATTCTGATTGAGAAAATAAAATATTGGCAATTCATGAAGCAAGTCGGAAGTGTTTTTGGTTAAGATCTTTGATACATTATATTTGGGGAGTATGTGGTTTGTCGTAAAACAAAAAAGTTCCTACTACTTTGTTCGAAGATAATTATGCATGCATTGCTTAATTGAAGGAAGGATACATCAAAGGTGATAGAATGAAGCACATTTCACCAAAAAAATTTTCACTCATGATCTTCGAAAGAATAGTGAGAGTTGTGCTCAATAGATTCGTTCGACTGAGAATTTGGCAGATATATTCATTAAACCACTACCGACTTCAACATTCGAAAAGCCAGTTTATAAGATTAGAAAATGCAACAACTGAAAGATGTCAAATGATCTCAAGAGAGGGAGTAATTACACACTGTATTTTTTCCTTAACCAAGGTTTTTTTTACGAGGCAATGTTGTATTCAGGAAAATGTACTCTTTTTCCTTCACTAGGTTTTTATTCCACAAGGTTTTTCCTAATAAGATTTTAATGGGGCATTTTTCTTAAAGGTGGACATCCAAAGGGAGTGTTATGAATTATTTAGTGGATGTTTATCTATATTCACCCTATGTTACGAATTATTTAGTGGATATTTATCTATATTCACCCTTATGATGTTCCACATTATTTCTTGTAACTTCCATTATCATGATCTTTCACATTATTTCTCGTAACTTCCACATTATTTCTCGCAACTTCCACTGTCTCATGATCTCCTATTAGTTCATGTAACTCATGAAATTCATGTAACTACATTTATGATCTTATAACCTTCAATGTGGAGGAGTGAACTTCAAGCCAATAAATAGTGGCTTATATGAAAGAAATAAAGGGATGAAGAAGAAAAAAAGAAAAAATATTGCTATATTCTACTTTGATATTGTCATAACTTTTTCTTCACTTTTATATATAGTAACAAGTTATATTATATTTCTACTTTCTAGTAGTACTACAATACTACTAATTTTTATAATATTTTAATAACAATATACTTCTCATTATAGGCAATTTGTCATCGAAATTTTTATATAAATTTGGTTCAAGAGATGTCACTTATTTGTTTGAACCAACGTATGCACGAAAGGATTTCAGACAATGACGTTAAAAATTAAATCATCAACCGACGCCGTCGCCTCCTTTATCACAAGGATAATATACTTGCGGTTGATTTTTAAGGAGTCGTCAGCATTTCTTGATTGAAAGCAGCACTGGGCAAACCGAGAAAAACAATGGCGAAAGACTCATCAGACAATGGAGCTTTCATGGACAAGTTCATACTACAACCAGACTCTTCTTCACCCCATCTTCCCTTGAGTGGCCTCACTTTTGCTATCAAAGACATGTGAGTTATTCCCCTCTTCTTTACTTCAGTTATTATTTGCCAGTATGCTCTTATACAACACCATCTTTTAACCAATCAAGTTGTATTTATTTGCATGGTGCTTAATATGTTTGTATATACAGTGCCTTAGTATGATTTTACACGATTGACTTTTGTTTTTTAAGTGGTGGATACACTAGAATCAAGTGTGAATAACATGGTAAAACAGTATAACAAAAAAGCACAATTATTCAAGTTATACACTATTTTAACGTAGCTGTCAAAGAACTAATTAACTTTGATTTGATCTCCTCCTATTAGTACCAAATGTTTCAGTGGTATTAAGTGAAGCCCATTGAGTTCTATTTTAAATTATAAGTTTTATTTTGGCCTTTCTAATGTTTTCAATGATATCACTTACCTTTGTATTACTTATAACAGGGCTGAATAGAGGGATTATTTTATCTTTGTATATGAAATTAGGCAGTGGTTTTCCTTATGAGGATTTAATTTCCTTTTTTGTCTTTCGTGTAGCCGGATGTTTATTTTGCTTTAATATGATTGAATTTGGATTGGCAGATTTGATATTGACGGATATGTGACTGGATTTGGAAATCCTGATTGGGTGCGCACTCATTCTGCTGCAACATCCACTGCACCTGCTGTTTTGGCTCTTTTAGCTGCTGGTGCCACTTCTGTAGGTAAAACTGTCACGGATGAAATGGCTTACTGGTAAGCTAGTTCTCATTCTATTGATTCTGGTTATGAAGTTTCTTTTCTAATTTCATTCTGCAGTGAAAGGTCACATAAAATTTCTGGGATTTCTAGTATAATTGATGTGAGATACTTGCCGGCATGCTTGACATTGTTTATTACTAGTCTTCTGGAAACCTTTTTTGATAACTTCTTCATACTACTTTTGTTAGCAAACTTATTCCGTATTGGTTACCGAAGGTAGAGTTGTGAACTGTCCAATAAATCAGAACAAGTATTTTTGTTGTCAAGTGTCCAGTCATCTAAGTTCAGCTGGTTAGGATATTGACACGGACGTCAAATGTGCTAGCTTCAAATTCCTCTGTCCACAGTTGTATCAAAAACTGTCAATTGAAGTGACGGTGGGTGTAGAAGTCAAGAAGATATTCTGGATGGAAAATAAAACGTTGCTGATGTTCCATCAGTTGTATCACTTATTAACTGCTAATTTCTCAAATCCAACCAAAAGTAAACTCAAATTTGGAGAGTAATTAACCAGCCTTTCAGATTAAATTAAAAAAAAAAATCAAAGGAAAGAGCACTTCAGAAGAGAAATAATTCATGCTGACAATTGTATCTACACAAGCCTAGACAACATCTGCGCTGACAGAAATCTAAGCATGCCCTGCTATAGAATAATTTCCTTCTATAGAATTATTTCTCACTGTTTGAATTATATCAATGGGAATGTAGAAACACTTGACAACTAAATAAATGTCAAACTTTGGACTATAGATGAATTTTCTCTTAAAGATTGATCAGTAAGTTTCTTCCTGGTTTCTACTTTCTTAATGGAAGGGTTCCTCCATATTCAACATTGTACACTGAACTCGTTTAATTCTTCAATGCCTGGTATATTACCCTCAACAATCAAGAAACACAGACTTTCCTTTTTCCATAGTAAATAAACATGAAACTTTCTATCTTCCATCATTGTTTCAGGCCTACGTGGATGAAATTTAAGTTCTCAATGCACTTTTAAATTGTTTCATTTGAAGTCACGTCACCTTGGACTCTTTCAATCCTTCTGATTCACCTTCTATTTGTGCTAAAATGAGGTCACAAGTTCTATGGATGATAAAGCCCATTATTCCAATTTGTATAAAGGTGCTCACCTGTCTGACCTAGTATTTTGGATGAATCAAAAGTTATACGAATCTAAAATTTCGTGCTTATGTTGCAAAAAGTTAATATATGAATATCATTACCATGGCATTTCCCATCATACAGTTTATAGTTGATCTCCATAGATGTTTGAAACGTCTCTCTCCTTTTAATTAAGTTTAAACATTTCTAAGATCTGTGGCTTTCTTAATGTCGTCTGTGTCATGTGGTCATGAAACTTGGTGTAAATTTTCTCTACTCCACTTAAGACATTACACTTCTTTCAAACTAGATAAGACATCTTTCCCTTTCAACATGATATGTCCATCTTCCTGTTTTGGAGTATTCAAAATAGTGAACTTCAACCCTTATCTACTCAAATAAATGTTGATTCAGCCCTACTAATCTACCTCAGTGATTTATGGAATAGCTTATATCGTGTGTGTTTCTTTTCACCCCTTGTATCCATGTTTTTCCACCTGAGACTTTTACTAAATTTGGTTCAATGTCAAACATGAGCATTCAATGGAAATAGATATCTGTCAACCTTTGTGATCTAGTTCTACTTTTGTGATAAACTTACCCTTTTCTGACCCATCTATGATTAGTTTCTTTAGCCTTAGCCTGAATTGCTAAAGAAATATTTGAATACCTTAGTCTTTTTGTCACCAACCTTAGAAATACATTTAGGCTCATTTCCTTGTTCTGCATCACATTGAAAGGTCTAGGAATTTTTGTTAAAATTATAAGGTCCTTTCACTATAACAATTATCCTTTGGCAGTATAAATGGTGAAAATATCCATTATGGAACACCAACTAATCCATGTGCACCAGATCGGATACCTGGAGGATCCTCTAGTGGATCTGCTGTTGCAGGTTGGTGCAATGATAGTAGATTTTTCCTTAGGTGAGTTTCCGGATTGGAAACAAGCTTAGCTTAAATTTTGCTTAGCTTATTGAAGCAAATATTCCATCTAATACAGGTACTGACACTGGAGGAAGTGTAAGAGTGCCTGCTTCATATTGTGGAATTTTGGGTTTTCGCCCCTCCCATGGAATTGTTTCCACTGATGGAGTTATTCCATTGGCACAGAGCTTCGATACAGTAGGTGAGCAATAAATTGAGGAAAAGTATTGTAAGCATGTAAATTTAAAAATTTTGTCTTTTTAAATCCAACTCAGCAAAGTTAATTATTTAATATAATAGCACCGAATGTACTCCAATGTCTATTATCGTAAAAGAAAAAAACTTTATTACCCCACCAAAATGTAAGGAGAATTTGTTGGATTGTTGTTTTGAATAACCATAATCAGATAAGTCACTTACGGTTTGAGCCAGTAAGCAAGAGAAAAATAAGATGTGATCTGCATAAATGCCACTTGTGCACTGGTAATACTTTTCCTCTTCAAACTCTAATTAGAAGTCGACCACGGAGGATTAACAATCTTCTTTAAGCTTTTTTGCTGTTAATGTAATCTGACAAGTCACCTGGCTTTATTTTTTTTTCATTTTGTTATAGCTAGTTTGCTGCCTACAAGAGGATCTTTGATTCTTCCCTTTCGTTACACTATTGTGCAACTGTATGGTAATAGGCTCTAGGTGAAGCAGTGAGAACAAGAAAGTCCATTTACCATGGCATAGAATGCTTACTGGATAAGCATTATTGGCCATTGCAATATGTGTAACATGGGCTATTTGTTTGCTTTTATCCTCTTTTCCTTCTGTTTGTGATTTAGTAAGTCGCCCTAATTCTTCTTCCTTCATCTTTCCCTCTCACTCTTTGACATTTTTGTTTTTTCAGCTTAAGACATGCGCAGAATCTAATTGTTATTTGTTTCGATCTATAGTCATTGTGATTGCGATGTAAGTTTTTGACACTGATTCAACAAGTCAATTTTTTACCTGAAATGTTATGTCAGGATGGTTTGCTAGGGATCCTGTAATCTTCAAACAAGTTGGAAAAATTCTTCTGGGATTGCATGATACAAGTTCTGCAACACCTAGTAATATTCTAATTGCAGAGGATTGCTTCAAGCATGCGAATTCTCCTGGAGACAAATTAACCCAGGTTATTGTTCAGTCAGTGGAGAAGTTCTACGGCAGTAAGTTAGCATGATGATGATGATGCTATTTGAATTCTTCTGGAATTTATACACACAATGGAAAGCGCATTTTACTTATCAACTTATGAACTTGATTATTCATCTGGGAATTACACACTCAAACACCACACTCAAGGTAGGAAAGAGAAAATGAATGGCAACACAAGTTACACAACTTATTGCTGGAGTGGACATATTTACTTGCATCCACATGTGAGTGAATAAGAATCTGCTAATGAAAATAGAGTACAAGAAGCGCAAAACTTTTGAACTTGTAAAACCAAGTAACAATAAACCACAGTACTGACAAACAACTTTGTCTTGGCCAAAAAACTAAATCTCCTTTTGTAAAGACATGGTAAAAGAAAAACTTGTTTTTTCATGTCTATGTGGGACAAGGATTTTCCATACATAATTACCATCCTAAGTTAACTCGTAGCTGCAATTCCATGTTGAACTGGGATGGCAAAGAATACATCAACATTCTTATCAGCCAACAATCTTTTGTCATCTTTTCATCTTATGTGAATCCAGCACTGCCATCACATAATAGAGTTGTTAAATGAGGATTAAAAAAGAAGTCGGGCAAATAGAACTTTATGCTGAGTCATAAATATGTTTATTAACGAGTTTTAATGCATCCAATGAGATTTGCAGGTCAGTCCATACAATATGTAAGTTTGGGAAATTATGTTGAGGAGAAGGTTCCAAGTTTGAAGCATTTCTATAGCACCGGAAACCAAGAATATAGGTATACCCTCATTAGCAGCGCTTTCAAATGCCATGCGATTGCTTGAGAGGTGAAGATGCAAACCCAGTCTATTTGGTATAGTGTTGTTGTAATATTTACCCTTTTTGTATCCTGTTATTTCCATATGGATGGGGTGACTTCTGGTTATGCATTTCTAAATCTGAAGCAGATATGAATTCAAGAACAATCATGGTGATTGGGTCACTACTGTTAAGCCTCATTTGGGTCCAGGTATATCAGAAAGAGTATGGACCGCTGTCAGGTCAACTGATGAACATATAGATATTTGCCAGAGTGTGAAAAGTGAACTAACAGCTGCCCTCACTGCTTTCTTAGGGGTGCTCTCTCTCTCTCTCTCTCTCTCTCCCTCCCTCCCTCCCTCCCTCCCTCCCTCCCTCTGTGTCTGTGAGAGTTGTGTATGTGTGTGTTCATGCTCATTATGATGTTTGTGAATGTGAATGCCCATGAACCTTGTTTTGTACAGGCATATCTATGTATAATTAGAAGGGCATGTCACATACTTTTAAGAAAGGACAATCTGAGAATTACACTCTGGCAGCAATAAACTTGTCAAATGTTTATAGAAACACAAGGTTGAAGTTTACACAATGGATTGTTGTTACATGTAAGCCATTTTCGTGTTGTGATGGTAGATTATTATAGTGAATTCAGCATTTGGAATTCAGTTTTCTAGCTTTTCCCTTCTTGATTGTGAGCAATGTTTATTGTAGACCTAAATGATTCCAAGGTAGTCCCTGGTTTTATGTTATTTAAGAAGTTATGCAGTTTCTTATTTTATTTTTCTTTCTTTTACAAAATTTTGGTCTTAAAATCATTTAGGTCTTTTATGGCTCTCGTCTTCTATAAAATAGTATAACCATTTTCACAAATTTTTTGGCCAGGTTATCTTTTTTTTTCTATTAAACTTCTTGACCCTTAGATTATTCTTGTCTTATTTCTGTGGATACCAAGAAAGTTGAAATTGTAGAATGGTTGATAGAATTTAAAATCTTGGTCTTTTGAGTGGGTCCTCTTTATGCAAAACATAGGATTTTGGCATCCTTGCACTCCCCACAGTACCTGGACTTCCTCCCAAACTTCAACAAGAGCCAAGCTCGCTGGCCGATATTTCGTGCCGAGGCTTTTAGTTTGTTGTCTGTTGCAGGAGTTTCTGGATTTTGTCAGGTTCTCTCTCTCTCTCTCTCTCTCTCTCTCTCTCTCTCTTCCCAAATGATCTAGCAGAATGTGGAGATACGGACACTGCTACCCTTGAAGCTCTGATTTTCTCTCCTTGCGTTAACAGGTAAGCATACCTCTAGGGATGTATAAAAATCTTCCAGTTTCAGTTTCATTGTTGGCAAGGAAAGGAATGGATTGGTTATTACTGAACGTTGTGGAGACTATGTACAGCACCCTTAGGGAGCAGTTTGAATTGTTGAATATTGACTAGCTGTATTTACGTGTATCTTGTATTGTAATACGCAGATTGTAAGTTCTAATACTACTGTTTCCTCACTACATGTGAATTACTGGACTCTTATATCTGCAGTTTCTCTCTATTTCTTTTCACTCTTTTTCTTTATTTAATTTTCATAAAATTTTCCTTCGATTAATATTTTGCACAGAACGAAAAGATTGTCATTTTCTTTCCCTGGGAGACTATGGTCATTATTTTCAGCAGTGGTAGCCTTTCTCTGGCTAACACTTCCAGTTTGCAAGTATTGCTTTCCGCCTTCTACTTCAAACCATGCAGTTTTAGTTTTGCTATCAAGAATCTGGTAGAACCCACCCTTTCTCAATTTGGTCATTTGCTTTAAAAACCATACCCACAATTTTGCATCTCGTGGTTGAACAGCCAACCTTTCTGTGATGAAATGTGACCAAACCCGTAGCGTCTACATACATTTGAGAAGTAATTTACAGATTAATTATTAAATTGTTCATAAGGGGTACTTGAGGCTTGAGCGTATCAAAGATTCACCGTTCTACCTTGGTGACCTAACATTCTTGAGCCCTTGATGGTGGGCCAAAAAGTTTCAGTCAACCATTGACACCTGATTTTGTAACAACTACCTGAAGTCTTCAACCATCTGAAGTTGGACTTGGCAGTAGAAAAAAAATTTAAATAAAAAAATACTGCAAAAAGGAACAAGTGAAATTGAATCAGGTATTTAATTGCACGAGTCAATTAGTAATTCATATCAAGGTGACTGTACGTTCAAATTTTAAAAATTAAATTAAATTTAGAGGTTGAAATCAACTTACATGAATGCAGGTTAAATTAAACTAGAAATGTCTCTTGCAACAGCCTCTATACATTGAAAATCCTACAATCCAGATCAATTGAAATTGAAGACATCAAGTGAATACTGCATTTTTTTTTAGGCAAAAGTAAAAAGAAGAAAAAAATGCCACAATTCAGATTCCACCTTATAAATTCTATGTGTCATTCATTTTAACAAAAGAAATTCTATAGTACTCATATACTACTGTATTAAAGTTAATTATATTTATTTTCCTATTTGTTAATTACTAAAGCATTATTATTGAAAACTTTCTCCCTTGTATAATATTGGACTATAGATTTCATCTTTCTATCATGCTAGCCAATCAAAATCAATCATCCCTCTCTTACTCAAGTGGCATATATGACTTCATCTAGATGATTATTTTCTTTTTTGTGTGTGTTTTTAAAAACATCATTGTAGCAATTTTAGATATTCTTTTTGATAGATATGTATGTGAAATAAAAATATGGTTAAAATATTTCCATACAGTGATGACTTTAGTGCCCCCAAAATATTTTTCTAGGCCTGTTTGGTCCCCAAGTTTTCATTAACATATATTGAAAACTGAAAGCGAGACTTTTTTGAACGTGAAAATCGTGAAGCAGGAAGACAGAATCATTGCTATTTTTGCTAATCTGATCTGTTAATTTAAAATTTCTCAAAATTGTTGCTTTTAGTTCAAACTTTCATTTTGTAAATTAAATTGAACCAGAAAATGGTCCGAATCATTGTTTGTTTTGTTTTAATTTGTATTTGCATTTGTGTTGAGTTCCATGCTATAGATCCAGGCTGATTTTAGTAGATGCTAGTATAAAGTCTTGAACTTTGCTGATATTTTCCATGTTTGAGGTTGATTAATCCAATTTATCTACATGAAGTGGAGAAAATAGTGCATCTTCCCTTTTATTTTACTTGTCGAACATTGAAAGCAGCAAATTGGAAGTTAATTCTCTAGAACTGAAGTTTGAGTAATTCTCTCTCTCTCTCTCTCTCTCTCTCTCTCTCTCTCTCTCTCTCTCTCTCTCTCTCTCTCTCTCTCTCTCTCTCTCTCTCTCTCAATTTAGATACCAAATTGAGATACCGATTATCGGTATCTCAATTAATCGGTATCTCAATTTGGTATCTGAATTTTGAGTGACCAAATTACCGAATTACTGATCGATTCTTACCCCTACCGGCAATTATATATCTTTTACTCATATTTGCATTGTGAGACATAGTCATTGTTGAGTCTTTTTAGCAATCTGAATTTATATCTATCAGTGACAGTTAGCAGGTCGAATTATTTTACCTATAATTATTAAATTCGGCCCAGCCAAGAACCTAATAAAGAGACCGGATTATGAATTACTATTTCAACCAGTAGGTTATTAAAATATTATTGTTAAATAAATGCAACACTTTAATTATCCCAACTTTTCATTGAATTAATGATAGTAGCAATAAAATAAAATTTTAAAAATTTTAATTGACCAATTGATGAATTTTGAAATAAATAATCGATAATATCTATGATTAAAGTATTTTTAGATATAAACTGTTGCGTATAATGACTGTAAGTTACATTTTATACAAATTGTGCTTACAATTTGAATGGTATATTATTAATGTAACTAGTTTTTTTTCCTAAATAAAAGACTAATTTAATTTACTAATAAGTAGTTTTGTGCCTCACATCATACGTGAGGATGCTCAGTGAGGGCTTGAAATTTGTATCATATGTACAATTTTTTCTTGCATAATATGTACACATTGGTTTCATTAATTCATACCACACTAATTCAATCAAACTATCAAAACAATTTTGAAACAAAGAACTATCAAAATAGAGTCTTTTTACTAGTACAATAAGAGTTGCCAAGTGAGCTAAGTAGTGAGGCAAAAGACAATTGTTATCAGCTAAAACGGAGGCATAGTCCATGTAGTCGATTTACAGCACAGTCAATTGATGATTAAGGCTTGATGTGTTTTGCCTCAACTTTTAATCCCAAAGCTATAGGCCATCATTTGCCTTGTCTGCAGTGCTGTAATACTAAATTTATGCCACAACATTACTAGAAATCCTAAAATTTCAGTAATAGTCCAACCACACTATTTTAGGTACATTGCTTGTGAAGAAACTCCAACTTACATAACAATCATGTTTTTCTCTTTCAATACCTGGTTTCTTTTTCTTTTGTTTTTTCTTTTTTTTGGGGGGGGGGGGGGGGCAAGAGAAAGACATTGCTATCTTAATTGGTAGCACAGTACCACAACCAACCTTAGAGGAAAAAAAACCATCAATACGTAAGAATAGAAGAATAAAAAATGCTCCTATAAATTCCAAATTATAGTAAATCAAAATAATTCTAAGATGCCAATAATTTAGAAAATGAATTACTACTGCTTTTTGACATGAGGTCAAAGAGATACACTTCAGCCTTTGTCTCACAAAGCATATCCGACTGTTGGAGCGTTAGAGAGAGATCAGGCATGTTTATTTTCTTCAGCTAAAAAAGAAGGTAAAAAAGGGATACAACAATGTTTTCTTAATCCAATTTATAATACTTCCACCTTAATAAATCGCAACCCAGGGATCTCAAGCTTGCAACTACATTAAACTCTCTATGATTTACTTAAACAAAATAAACTAAATAAATATGGATTAAATAAGCTCGAATAAAATTGCATCATTCAACATATCTATACAAACATACAGACGATTTGAGTTTGTAAGTAATCAATAGCACCTTCATAGTCAAAGCATCAAATGCGTGGTATGTATTAGTGTAATAAAACGGTTTAAAATAAAATACACAAATAGACAAATTTAATCCGTCAACCAACACCATTTTGTCATGAGTTGACACGTGCACTGAATTTCAGTAACTGCAATTTTACATAGCACAAGGAACAATAAGAATTTTGCCTAAAAATCTAGCAGTAAAACAGATAAACCGTTCTGAAAACTAGTTCCCACAAATAAATACACATTCTCAAAGGAATCTAAATTACAGTAATCTTCATCCACTATTTCATTTTAAAACATGAGTGTGTATATAATCTCAAACTCAATTTCTTAATTGAAATTAGCTTAAATTCTAAAAGCACGTTTCTTAAATAAGCCATATGCAACTCGACTCAAAATGATATACGACTCAAATTCTCCTAATGCAACACTCATATCAGGAGTAAAACATGTTTCACGATGAACCTCAACTCTATCCCAGTTACTCCCAAGAACCTTATTTAGAAGAGGCGATGTACCCCAACAAAATACTCCAGTATATTGCCATCAACAAAACCCTAGATACAAACATGAATTTCTAACTAAAACTAATAAAATGAAGAGCTATCCAATCGAATTTGAAACTATAACCTATAGACATCAAATTTTGACACACCATTTATTTTCAAACATTGGAAGGGCACGTTTGCACTTTTTGGGACAAATTTTAATATTTCAATAATTTGGGGGGCAAAATAGTAATTTTATCTGTAAATATTTTTCTATCAGTTTTGGGGGTTTTAAATTCATATTTTTACTTTCATATGAATTTTTAATTTCTTATAATTTTTCTGGATTTAATTGGTATTCTTTACACTTTTACCAACACAAGGGTAAAATGGTAATTTCACTTCGTGAACACCATTTTAGCTCATTTTTAGTTCCAAATTTATTTTTCTAATTCTTTAAGCATTTTTCTAAATTTTCTTGATTTTTTCGGAGACAATTACTATATTTTTTTTGTAAATTTTCATTGTCCAAGGGTAAAATCGACATTTTACAGCTTAAATTCATTTTTTGTCAAATTTTGAATCAAAAAGGCATTTTCTAATGTTTTAAGCTTACTTTTAATTTTTAATAATTTTTTTAGGCTAACATCTATTTTTTTGTGTATTTTCGTTATCTAGGGCAAAATCGTCATTTTACACCTCGAGCACGTTTTTATCATTTTTGAGCTCTAGTTTTTATTTTTGAAGTCTATTTTGAATTTTTTTAGAAATTTTAGAGATTGTTGTCATTTCTTTGTATTAATTTTTAATTTTTAGAGTTTAAAAAATATTTTTTTAATAAAATTAGTATTTTTAATATCGGTGGTGTTTTCGTTATTTTATAGCATTCTTGGCCAACAAGATAAGTGACCTATAAATACCCTTTTAATCAGCAAAACAAAAGAGAAAAATTTAGAAAAACCCTACAAACACTTTGATTTTTGTGCTTTAAGAATCAAACACACACACTTCACACCTAAAAAACACACACTTACACGCCGTTTGTTTTAACCTTCTACTGTTCATCTTCAAAGTCAAGAACGAATCACTATTCATCAGACTCTTTATCATTTTCCAAAAGGTAATTTCTTATCTCTCTTCTCTTTGTTTTGATCCATTTTATTCATTGTATAAGCATGATTTTTGTCATGTTTTAATCACCTGAAATTTGTTTAAACTGGTTTGTTGTTTCTTTTACAATTTTTCTGATTTTATATTGTCTGATTTTTGTTGGTTTTTGATTGTTTGTAATCTGGGTTGAATTTAGTCGATCGTTCTGTTTTGCTTTTCTTCTTCTTCAAATTTTCTGGAATTATGCTCTCTGGGTTTTGTTTTCTTGTTTCTGGGTTCTTCTCTCTTTTTTTTTTCCCTCTTCCATTCCACCGTCTCCTCCTCCCCCTCCACCGAACCTCCATCACCACCACAACTACAGCTCCTTCCTCAACCCATAACCACCAACTGCCAAATAAACCCAAGACCGGACCACCATCACAAATTTCATCGAATTCAACCCCTCACTATGTCTGTCAAACCCTCAAAGAAACAACAACAACAAGAATAAAAAAACCAATTGCAACAAACCCAAATCGCAAATCCATCCCAGAATCTGCAAACAGAAGTGAACAAATCCAACCACTAGTCATACAATCCACAACCCTATCCTCTCCAATCAACCATTGACACACTGCAAAACAAGAAAAACAAGCCCAACATCACCAGGTTCAATTCACAGCTCCGCATCCCCTGCCTCCATCACAGCCCCCCACCAACTACCCACAACCTGCAAAAATAGGGCAGAACCAAACAGCCTACAACCATCCTCTACTGTAGCTATATTCAGGCCTCATAATCGCCATGAATCTCCAAAATTGCAGCCCGAAGAATTCCACCAGACCTGCCCAATTTCAACAAGCATTACCAGCACCCACCACTGCCGCGTCGTCACTACAACGCCCAAGACCACTATTTCACGGCCCTAAATTGCCCCAATATAGTCCCATAACCACTCCTCAGCACTGAAAACCAGCCCACAATCCCCTCGAATCCACCGCACAACAACATCCAGCAAAATCACCACCAGTTCCATCAATTTTCCACCTACCATCACCGTCCACCAATTCGACCACTCACTGCCCTAAACCCCAAATCACACGCTCAATTATAATCATCTCTCCCTCACCAAAACTCAACATTACAGTCATCACCATAGCCCCAAATCCCATTTCAGCCCCTTCCCACAACCAATTCCCATCGCCATGCAACCTAGAACTGAAGACAGAGAGGGAGGAGAATTCGGGTGAGAGGAAAACACGAAGAGAGGGAGAGAAGAAAAAAGAGCTAGAAAGGGAGAGAAGACACGAATTAGAGAGAGAGAAAGTGAGAGAGAGAGAGAGACAGAGGCACTGGCGAGAGAAGGAAGAAGAGATTCGGAAAGGGAAAAAAGAGAACAAAAAGCTGGGAGAGAAAAGAGACTAGAGTGAGACAGAGAACATAGAGAAAAGAGAAGGAAAAGTGAGAGGGGCGGTGGGAAGAATAGAGAAAAACTAGAGAGAAGGGGGGAGAGAATCAGGGAACAGGGGAGGAAAGACCGAGGGGGAGAAAATCAGAGAACAGAGGAAGAAGAGAGAGAGAGAGAGAGGTCTGAAATTGAGGAAGGTTGACTGGGATTTTGAGCGTTTGGCTTGTAGAGTTTGATTCGTATTTTAAATTTTTTTTATGTTAATTAGTTCATTTAGTTTAGTTAATTTTGTTTCAGTTTTGATCAGACAATTAAGTATTTTTAGTTAGTTAGCTAGTTTAATTTTACTTTAGTGTTGTTCTGTTGTTTACTTATCCTTATTTAGAATGGATATTTACATTTTTAGTCCCTAAGTTTTGAGTAACTTGAGGTGTTTCTTCCCAAAAGTCCTTAGATTTGTGCAATTAAATCCTCCCTAATTTATAGACTGACCCTGCAAATTTTGTTTCTTTTCCATTAAGTCCCAACCAATTATACCCCTCAAGTCTTATGGAATTTTATTCTTAGTCCCCTTAGTTGTTAGAATTTACTATTTGCCCCCCAATTTGCATTAATTATATTTTTGCCCTTAGACTTATTTTGATTTTCAATTTTTGTCCTCCAATTGGTTTAAATTTATGATTCGGCCCCTACTCTACTTTTATTTTCCCCCTCTAACTTGCTATAATTTACATTCTTCTAATGTGTTAGTATTTTGCACATTACTCTTTATTTTATTAAATAGTTGTCCCTTTAACCTGTGCGTTCATTTTTAAGCTTTAGTACCTGGATCTCCAAAGAGGTATCCCGATTTCTTGTTATTTTTCTTTATGTGCTCCAATATGCTCCAATGTGATTTTATGCATTATTATTTGTTTATTTCTTAATTTACATATTTTTTGCGTGTTCACGTATTTAATTTATTTAATTTTGAATTTTTATTATTATTTTGAAAAATATTTTATTTTGTATTTAGCTAGTCAATGTAATAGTTAGATTAATTTTTCCACATTTTAGCAAAAATTGTGTAATTAGATAGAAAATGTAATAGATAGGGCATTTTAAATTTCTCCCCTTAAATTGTAAATCGAGCCCCCGGTGTAATAGTCAGGATTTATTTGCGTTTGCATGCTTATGTGTTTATTTCTTTATGGCTTTCCTTAGGATTTTTGCATCTAGAATATTATGCTTATGTGTTACGTGCTCCTATGTGATTTTATATGTTTTTATATGTTTAATTTGCTTTAATTCATGCTTTAATATTTAATTCATGATTTATGGTATTCCGTCACCACACTAGTCCAACGCTAGTTGTGGCTTCTTTCTTTTCCCGCTAGTCCAACGCTAGTGGAATATTTAGAACCGGCTAATCCAACGCTAGACCCTTAGGACATTTAGTATTAGGTACATTTGTGTGAGTTTCAAATTCCATTTCACACACTTCTAGTTTTCTTTCCATTTGGCATGATTTTATTATTATTATTATTATTATTATTATTATTATTATTATTATTATTATTATTATTATTTTGACACATTTTTAAAATGCATGACATTTAGGTTGCATCTCACTTAGAAATTAGGACATTTGTGTGATTCAACTAGAAATAATCGTCTACTCACGTGGGAAGTAGTGGCGTACGAGCTGTTCCCCCCTCCGTGAGTAGAAACATTCAGTCACGAGTTATTAGTCCCCGCTACCCGTCATGTTGCATACCCACCTTCTTGCTTCACTTACTATATATTATTATTTTCTTTTCTTTTTTATCATATTTTGCATAAGAAACTCGTGACTCCCATGAGGTCTTAGACTCGGGTTTCGCAATTAATGCGATAATTCCGACCAAGCCTCGACGGAACATGCCAACCCTCTCGATACTCACCTTTAGGCTTAGGATTTGCATTCATTTAGATACATCCGAACACGATAGAATCTAGGGTTAATTTAGGAAAATTTGATTAAACCTCGCAACTAGCCTCGGCTAGGTTGAAAGGGTGCCTTAGGCGCAAACCTTTGCCTTCCCTTTCTTCAAATGTGACTCCCGGACCCTTTTCTCTCGTTTTTCGTAGACCGGAGTCGAAAAAGGGTTTTAAAATATTTTGCTAAAATTTTATTTTATTTTTGTTAAACGATTTTTCGGGTGACTTGATACACCCTAACTCAGTACCAAGTGGCGACTCCATTTTTTTAAAAAAATAAAACCCTTTTTCAAAAATTATTTGGCCAAATTCGTCGCACTTTTAGTCCCGGCCTTGTTTTCTTTTAAAATACCATTTTTTAAAATACACTTTTTTCAATAAAAACCCAATTTTTTACACACGCGCACGATTTTTTCCAAAAAACTTGCTTTTCAAAAGGGTCACCGAGACTAGACCGTCTTTTCAGGACACGACAGTCAACGGCCCTACTAGCACCTTTTACTAATTGATTTTTAGGGCGCGACATAACCTAAATAAAGATAGTGAAAAATAATTGAAAAACAATTAAAACATATATGAAGTAGTGGGTAAGGAGTGGGAAGTGGGGAGAAAAGGGACGAACCATCTGAGGGAATGAGTTGGCGAAGTGAGAAAGACAATAATCGTTCCAATTAAGGAATTAGAGATGAAGTCATGGGTAGCCTTCAAAATGCGACTTCCATGAATGCCAACTGCATCTTTAAGGCCTACCGGTGCATGATCTGTTATTTCTTCAACTTAGTATTTTTTTTTTTTTTTGGATTTTGGATTGTGATAGTAACAAGAATGATAAATACTGGATAGGTTGTGGATAAATTGGGGTTGGAAAGAAAAAGTAGAAAAAGATCGCACAAGGAAAAAATTTGGGAAAGCTGCTACCAAAGAGGAAAACCAAGAGATTTTGAGGAGAGGAGAAGAAGAAGAAGGCCGAAGCTATTGCAAGGTGGGCTTGGGATGAAAGTACAAAGTAGGATAGAGAATGGTCAAGGGAAGACGTGGCAGTGGAGCCAGTGGAGGGGAATGTGATGGCAGTGAAGCTGGTGAAAAATTTGGAGGTGATGGAGCCGATGCAGATGGAAGACTTGGAAATGGTAGTGGCGAAGGAATTGGTGGAGTCGGTAGAAAGGCATTTGACGGTGGTAACCAAAGAAGAAAAGGAGAAAGAAATGAGGGAGGGGTAAGTCAAATGCTTGGATGACAAAGAAGACAAAGCGGGGCAACCAAAGAAACCCCTAAACTTGCTTAGCCCAAAAAATGCCAGCTGCACTGGACAATGACAAACATGCCCCCTAAATTGGCAATTATTATGAAAAAGGGAGGGACGGAATCCAACTCTTCCCCGCTTTTATAAAGTAATGAAATGATGTACAAATATATTAACTTTCATATTGTGAATAGGGGTGTAATCGAGCCGAGCTAATCTCGAGCATCTTACGATCGAGCTTGGCTTGATTACTAAATCACTTGCTCGAGCTCGTCGAGCCTTCAAATCTTGGGCTTGAGCTCAACTCGAGCCATATTCGAGCCATGTTCGAGCTCGATATTGAGCTCGAATTTATTAGTATGTTTTATTAAATTTGGGATCAATCTGTAAATTATAAAAAAAATTATAAGGAAGGAAAATGCAAAGAATAAAAACTTACATACTTTATATATTTGTATTATATGTTTTAGATATTTGCATGCAAGTCCCAAAAGTATTTTTAATTTTCACAAGAAGGCCCTCAGCTGGAGTGGGTGGCAGACCACTGTCGACCGCCACCTACAATCGTCGCCGGCAACTTTTTTGCTCCCAAATCACATCATTGGACTCTTTTTTTGCATAGATTATAGATCCAAGCTTGGATTCGAACAAAAATAGCCCAAATCCTGCAGATCTAAAGAGAAAATGGTGAATAGGCCGACATTTATTCTATCCAAATCACCTTCGACTTGCACAATCTTTACACCAAAATGACCAGAATGATCTGTAGAGCAATATTACATAAACAATCAGTTGTAAACAAAGCCAAAAAAGGCACAAATAAAAACTTCAAAATTCATCATTCTTTTCAATAAGTATACCAACAATTACCACCAACAGATAATAAAAATAACAAAAATCGCAGATGGGTGTGCGTCTTTTTTTTTTTGTGTGATTTTGTGTATGGATTTGGCCTTTGATGGCCTGCAATCGTGGAGTTAAGAACCAACAGAGAGAGCGAGAGAAGGAAAGAAAGGGAAGGGGGAGTGGGGAGAGAAACGGGTGAGAGTGTTTTTTATTTTTTTCTATTTTTGTAATTTTAATTTTACATAAAAAGAATTTACCAAATTATCCTCCATTATTCAAAGGTAGATGATAGTAGAAAAGATGTAATTTGCCTAAAATATTTAAAACCTTTAAGTAATTTTACATATATAAAATAAAAATAATAATATAGATGTATTCGAATAGCTAGGCGAGCACTTGAGCGAGAGACATAAAAGCTCGAAATTGGCTAGATAAGTTTTCGAGCTGCTCGAGCTCGACTCGAGCTCGGTCAACTTTGAGCTCAAGTCGAACCTTTGACCGCTCGAGAGTTGCTCGGTTCATTTACACCCCTAATTGTGAATATAGAAAAATTATTCTATTTTTGTAAAACAACAATCTTTAAGGAAATGCATTTTTTATTTAAAATATATTTTTATATAAACATAGAATAATTTGTTAGAGGCTTTGCGTTTGTTATGTGATGATGTTATTTCCATTATAGAAGTGAAATTTTGAAGTAATTATATATCTAGAAAATAAATAAATATATTTAATGGGACACACTAATAAGCAAAGAAAATTTGGCTAAGCCAAATGGTTTAGCCTCTCACATGTTGAGAGGGAAACTCAAGGTTATAATATTGTCCGAAACTTCAAAGACTCGTGAGTTTTATCAAACTGACCAAATTTCTGACTTGAAGAACAATTATTGACATATCTAGTCCAACCCAATGGCCAGTTCACCAAGGCCAAATGGTCATAGGCTAGCCCGAATTTAATAACTATGATCTTAACCTTAATCATGAAGGGTACTGATGCAACTTGTTGCTAGGTGCAATCTTGATTCATGTTTTGGATATAAATTACCAAAGCAAAGGTAGGAGTTATAGCTTATGCCTATGTTTATTAATAAACTTGATTGCTTTTCTTGCCAGTACACTTATTTTGTTGAAAGAAATGACACAAAAAGATCAAATTTATAAAATATTGAAGAGAAGAATTTGAAGAAAAGGAACGGAACAGTTAAAATGATCTATGAAGCAAATACTCTGCTTGAGAAAGGAATTTTCTTGTTAAAATAAGCTACCAATCATGACCCAAATAAGTTCTCTTATCTATCCCAGAAATTTTCAAGTATAGCAAAAAAGATTCCCTAAATAAGCTGATCAAAGAAAGAAAGAGAGAACGAGAGAGAGAGAGATGGAGACAAAAGATCTCATCCAATACCATAAGCATCCAATGATTATGGTGCAAGATCCAAAGAGAATCAATGAAGAGAGGAAGAAAGACGAGATAAATTAGTATTATAGTGTTATGCATGCAAAACACCAGTATCAGAACCTGCGTTTTCTGTAATGAGCACAATATCTTCATCCACACAAGGTGTGCAAAATTGCCTCTATAGGTTACAAACACGGTGTACTCGAGACACCCTCTTGTCCTAGCTTATATAAGGTCCCTTACGAACTATTCGAATCATCCCCAAGATATTGCAACAATTGTTGTACAAACGTCGATGACATGTATGCTAGGGTGCTTACCTTGTATATTCTACATCTGTGTTCAATGTGCTTTGAGTACTGCAAAAGCACTGCATAATCAAACACGACTAATCACCCGCATCCCTTAATGTTTGTGCCAAGGAAAGCAAATTTCTTTTGTAATGATTGTGATGCGAAAAGGACTAGGTGGTCTTCTTGCACTTGGACTACCTATTTATTTTGGATCCACACTTTTTGTGCATCGTTTCCAAGTACACACAAAGATATGCATCACGATCACCTTCTTTCCTTGGCATATAATATCCCAATGGAGTTGCATCATTACGAGCCCTATTGTGAAATCTTTTATGAGACATTAGGTGTAGTGATGTAGATATTTTGTCCATATCAAGTGCAGGAAACAATCTCCTATTTCTAGGCACGATGTGTCTCATTACACGTCTATGTAAGATCTTATTATATTGAATTTTTTTGTCATTTATTTAGTCAATAATTTTTCCCCCTTAACACCAGTGGTTGTAGTGTGTTTTCAGAGCAGCTGGACACAAGCATTATGTGATCAAGTTGCCGTCGAAGGATGTGTCTGTGGAAGTAATCAAACATTTCATAGAAAAAAAGAACCAAAAAGAGATACAACCCTCACAGGAGATCCAACATTTTAGTCATAAGCATCCATTAATTCTTTCAAGTGTTGTAATTGACATGAAAAAACAATGGCGAAGAGACATTATGTGATGGGTGCATTGAACCGATTTGTGCTCCATATTACAATTGTCATCAATGTAGATACATACTTCACATGTACTTTGCCAATTTACCAACAAAATTGTAGCACCGGTTTCATCCAAAGCACCTATTTTTCCTCTAAAAACTCAACCATAAGCAAGGATATTTCTATTGCAAAAGTTGTAGTATAAGAAGCAATGGGTTTTTCAATGAATGTGAAGCTTGTAAATTCCAACTTGATCTCAATTATGCTTTCTTGCCTAGTACCATTGCACATGAAGCTCATAATCAGCATCTTTTGGTGCAAAAAGTGATAGCAATTTACTATCCTCCACGAAGGCCATGCAATGCTTGTGGAAGAAAAATGACTAGCTTAGCTTATTGTTGTGGATATTGCACTGGATTTCAAATACATTACCAATGTGCTATATTGCCTTGAGCTGTTAGGCACAGATGGGACAAGCACCAGCTTAATTTGATGTTTCCCCCATTTGGTCACCATCCCAAAAGGGTTGTATTGTGAGATCTACGACAAAGAGATATATCCTAAGCATTGGTTGTATCATTGTCGTCAATGTGATCAATGCTTTTATCCCTTCTGCATTCCTCGAATGGGCCATAATCATCATCTCAAGTTTGGTGACAACACTGAAGTTGATGATCATATCACATTCTCATATATGTTCGAAAGGTAAATTCAAATCTAAATATGCCTATTGTGGCATCAACTTGAGTTGGCAAAGTACTTTTGAATGTGGCCCTTCTAGATTTTCACTCTGCTACAAATGTGTTTAAATCATTCCCTCTTAACCACATTGGAGCAGCATTTTGCCCGGACAAAAGGTACAACTTGAGTATGATTGTAAGATAATGTGAAGTGGATTTAGCGGCTTTTAACTTTAAAATTTCAAAAAACCAATTTAATACATTTCTAATTGTTACAAGCCTTAGTGCTTGAAGCACTCAAACCGATGTTTAATGGCATATTTAGAGATTGCCGTTCTAAAATATATGTAGTTTCCAATGTATTGTATTGTTTTATCACAATGAATGCCCTTGGATTGTCTTCACTCCATTTGGATGTCATTAATGTTCTTTTTCTAACGTAAGTAGCTCATCTTATTTATAAGGGTTTAATTACATTTACCTCCCATGTGTTCAACCAAATTACCAAAGGAGTCCTTGTGGTTTGATTAAATTATATTCTAACCCTTTGACTAACCTAATTGTTAACTTTACCGTTAATGATGTAACAAAAATTGTGAAATGACCATAATAACTTTGGTTTAACATAAATTTACCTCCCTTGAGGTTTGCTCAAATTACTAAATGGCCCTTGTAGTTTAGCCAAATTAGTCTAATCTAGTAAAATAATAATATGCTTATCAAAAACCTTCTATAGTCATCTAAAAGATAAATAAATAAAAATAACTAGGCGCAATCAGTAAAACTGCTAATGAAGAAAGGAATAACATTAATAAAATCTAGATAGAGTATTAGAGATAGAGTAAGAAGATTTATTTTGATATATATACAAAAAGAAATTGTATTTTGAATTAAGAAAAAATTTTATCATGAATTTAAAGTGGAGATCTTATTTTAATCTCTAAAATTCTTCCATGAAATTTTACTTTGACCTTTAACAATTGCTGATTGTATTAATAAGTGATGGTGGCACAAAAGTAGAATTAGAATATTTTCTAAAATTTGTTTGAAATTTATTGTATTTAGGAAATAGAACTTGGAAACATGCAAATACACATAAAAATTGCCATTCATGTCTAGTATTTGTTAATAGTGGCCAAAATAACATTATCAATAATACTATATAGCTAAAGTTTGTGTTACTTTGATTGTAGCATGTACGAAGAAAGGATTAGTGATTATTGAGCAAATTGAAAATTTCACAAAAAATATTATTCGCATTATTTAATTAAAATAATGTCGTAGGGGTAGTTATGTAATTCAAACAAACCGTGAGGGAGGTAATGTAGTTAATCAAAATTACAAAAAAAGATATTTTGGGATTTTCAGTTAAATATTTTGATGATGTAGGCATATTCCTGTGACAAATTTAACAGCAAGGGTGTATTTGATAAACATTTGTGATTTTAGGGGGTTATTTGTTAAACATTTTTTGATTCAAAGGATTAGACTATAATTTGGTCAAACTATAGAATTTATTTGGTAATTTGGCCAAACCACGGGAGAGGTAGATGTAATTAACCCTATTTGTAAAAATGGCTAATCAATTTACATGTGGCGTCAACTGCTTATAAACACATTACAAAACTAAAACTGCAAGACTGAACGTAGTAAATAAACCGATACAATAATCTATCGTAAGTGGTGACAAATAGGAATTTTCTTTCTAGAGCAACTTTAACTCAGATGCCAAAATTACCCTTGCACAAATCAACTAAAATATTACCATCAATTCAAGTGGGCTCTATCTTCTATTATTTTTTCACCATCCTATCTTTTCCCCTAGTCTTTATCTCCATGTTATTATTTGAGTTCAGTATTTTACCATCACTCTAGCATTAATTTTTCTTTGCTGAGTTTTTTTTATTGAAAAAAATTCTACTTTCTTCCAATTTCATCATTAGGCGAAACAAACAACTCTTTAACTGCAATAAATATAGATACTAATTGTGGGTTTTTTTAAGGGAATTCTATATAAAGGATTGATAATACTCTTCTTGTGGTTAATCTTTCTTTTCTCCCTTTACTTTTATTGCGGGAGAGTATGATGGTGGATATAGTATTTCCCTTTACTTTTATCACGGGAGAGTATTGTAACATCTCCGTGTTTGGGCTGGCCCAATAACTTTTGAGCTTTAAACTACGGGCTCAAAATGCTTAAGTCAAGTTATTTAGTAGCCCAAACGTAGTATGTTATATACTATATATTTTTTCTTTCTCCCACCGATGTGGGATATCATATTCACCCCTCCTTTAGGTCTTTGCATCCTCGCAAAGCCCAATTCATATCCGGACTGTCCACTTGGTTGTGTCGAATTCTAGAGGTGGCTCGTACAGGCTCTAGAGGTGGCTCCCGCCCTTAAGTCGACGTAGCACTTAGCCCCGCACAGCACTTAGTTCCTTCACTTCCTTGCGTAGTCTGGCCCAATACCATAGACCCAGTCTCACCCCTGTGCAGAGACCACACGAGGTTCGCTTCTGATACCATTTGTAACATCCCGCGTCTGGGCTGGCCCAATAACTTTTGAGCTTTAAACTACGGGCTCAAAATGCTTAAGCCAAGTTATTTAGTAGCCAAACGTAGTATGTTATATACTATACATTTTTTCTTTCTTCCACCGATGTGGGATATCACAAGGTATGGTGGTGGTAACAGTACAGAAGGAGGCTTTTAGCCTTTGATTTGTGTTTTATAATGTCCTAAGACTAGCACTAATAACTGTGGTAATAAAAGTATAATGGCAATAATTCTCAAGTACTATTTCTTTGTAAACGAAATTCGACATCTAAAAATTAATTAACCCATGTACCTATATTTTTAGAGGCAGCGGAGTTGATATAATATGTTTGTTGTTCTAGATGTAATATTTTATTTGCATCCAGGATGTGTCTAAAATCCATCTAGTTAAAACGAAAATGTTTTTCCCTTCATTTATTCTCTCTCTCACATACGTTTACCTATATAAAAGTGATTTTTTTGTGCAAAAAAATTATAAATAATACCAATAAAAATATTTTATTGTTGCAAAGTGTGGACATATTTGAAATGTGTTTCTTTGAAAGAAAAGCATAATCCATCATATCATTTGAGCTCCTATGAATTTTTTTTAATGAGTAAAGAAAATAAAGGAAGATAATGTTGGAGAGAGAAAGAGCCACATAGATGTTTTATAATAAAGTAATAAATCAAAAATGGTGTATATACATAAAAAGTTACAAATGTAATTGGAGAAGACTATATAATTGAAAAGGTAGAATTGATGAAAAAGTGATGAAAGGTGAAGCCCATAAATTCGGTGACAATATTTCACTTGACTTGTGTGGTTTTTGTCATATGAATGAAAGTTGCTTTGGCAGAAAAATTATTCCACTAGCAATCTCACCTAGCCCTAACTTAACAATCTCATTTATGACCTTTAGGTTGATTACTAAATCAATTGGATTGAGTGCTTCCACCCTTCGCCTCTTAGATTATTTATTTATTTAGATATTCTAGTAGGAGTTTTCTCTTCCTAGATTTTCTAGCAGAAAATTTTCAATTTTTTCTTCTCTATGTTTTGGAGATTTAAATTTTTATCATCATTTTTATATAAATCTAGTATCTATAAGGTATATTCTCATTTATTATGCAAATTATCATATATCAAGAAGATTTGGAAATTTAAAAATTTGGGTGCGAATACAATAGGATCTAAATTTTACTCGTATTTTTCAAACAAAAAAAGTTACAATAATATATATCTTAATTTTGTTAAGTCTGTACATGCTAAAATAATATAAAAAAATACTGTTATATATCAATTTTCTTATCCAGTTATACATAGTGTAGGCAATTTATTGCTGGCTTATTAATGAAATTTTGATTTTTTTAATCAAAAAATGTTAGTTGCTTAAGGTAGTTTCTAAGATTATAGGGTACATTTGGTTCATGGAATGATATGAGGTTGGATTATTAATCCTATGTCATCCAATGTTTAGTTGCATTTTAAGCATGGGATTACATATCCTATTTAACCGAAATAATTTCTTGCAATATTAGATAAAATAATTCTATGGGGGTGGAAGTATCAGTTATCCAAGATGAATTTTGAATGGGATAATAAAATTGTTAACTAATTGGCCCCTGCCACCACCACGTGCACCACCATTGTTAACCACACTTCTACCACCACCGTGCATCCACCACCACCCACAACAAATTGTACTCCCTTCACCATTGCAACCATCAACCACAACTATCAAATATCACTACCACTACTAAGCACCACCGCCTTCAGTGCTGGGCAACAACACTATCCACCATTTACTACTATACTCTACTACCATCGAGCCCCACCATTAACCACTACCATGTAACACTACTACCACCATCAATCACCAACACCACCACAACCATTTGTCATCATACACCACTATTACCAAATAAAAATCATATTAGATATTTTAGTCAATAAAATGTGAAATTCAATCCCCAACAAAACTTACAATGACATATTTATTAAGATATCTTACCAAATCTAGTATCAATCAAACATTAGATAATTGGGACTATTAATCCGTGGATGACTCATTCTAGGATTCATAATATGAGGATGAGTCATCCCATCTCAGCCTGTCCAGTGAAAACTTATATTGTATTTACGGTGTTACTATTTAAAAACACTAGCTGGCCATCTAGACTCTATGATTGTGTTATTCCAACTATGAAAAATAGGGAATCTACATAAATTCTCTAACTTTTCTGTTTACATCCATTTGGCCCTTCAATTAATAAGAGTATCATATTGCCACTGAATTTTGAAATATGCAATTTTAATCCTTCTATCTATTATAGTTATTAATTGTAATGATATTTTCATGACGAAGCTTAAAATAATATAGTTTTTATTTCATATATTTCCTCCAATTGCTACAACTATCAGTTGCTAATCAACGGCTGTTAACTAGCAGTCAATCAGTCGTTAACCAATAGTTAATCATGACTCTCTAAGCGCTAAATTTTGACCAATTTACCTCTAAAGTCCACTTTTCCCATAGATTCTAAATACAGGGCTCTTTTTTTCCCCCTCTAAATCTCACTAAATACAATTAGATATGAAATTAAAGATGATGATTCCTACACCATTTTTCAAATTTATTAAATCTAAAGTTTTTATTATAATCACAACAAATGGAAACTCCCAACTTTTTGGGATTTGAAACTCTCCTCTACTTTGAGAGATATGTTAGTACAGGTTTCTAATGATTTGGTGAATGTTTTTTAATATGTTGCTGGAATCCGCTGTTGTTAATTTCAAATCTAGCCATTATCCAATGAGATTAAAAAATAAAACTGAATTTGTATTTAGAATAGAGATGAAAGCGAAATCCAAAGATGTAACATTATCAAAATTTGACACCTAAAAAGTGACATCAACCCACGATCAGCAATTGCAACAATAGGAGGAAAAAGATGAAGCCAAAGTTTATTGTTTTGAACTCATGACAAGTGTTAAATTAATTTCTGCTATAATATCTTTATTATATATTTTTAGTGTACTTTTAATGTATTTAAGTGAATTTGGCTCCGAAAATATTATTTTCTCCAATTAGGTTTATTTTACCTGAGAATTAGGGTTTAGCAAATAATGACACATTATGATTTTTTGCCAATAACTTTGAGCTACGGACATTGGATTGAGATGTTTCTTGTTGCATTTTGAAGCTAAGAGGATGCTCTATAATTCTTATGAGACATAAAATCCAGTTGCCAAGTTTTAATAGGCAAAAATCCTATTTACTAAAGTACATTTGTGCTGTGAAGCTCTTCTAAGAATATCTAGGAATTCTGGTCATATCTCAATGTTCGGACCTTCAAATAAGCTGATCTTTGTGGTTCTAAAAAGCCAACTCAAAGGGCTACAAATTTTATGTTTTGTAAAACAGCTAATTCATCCATCTTCAAGGTGAAATTTGTCGACCAATGTTATGCAAATACCTGGATAGGCTGATCAGTCAACGTATGTTAGTCAAAAAGAGAGTCAATAACGGTTGCTACAACTTGGAATTGTTTCAAAATTGATATCATGAGTTTTCTAGAGAATTTTAAGCTGGAATTTTGAAGAAAGTTCTACACAAATGTTTTTGATTCTAACCCTAAATATTACACCATTAGGCCAAAATTTGTAAGAAATTGTTAACAAGGACTTGAGCTCAATTAATCTATAAATAGGGGTCCTTGGTTAACACATTTCACGTTTTAGGCAGTCTAAGGTCAAGAGAGAGTGTTAGTAGTCATAGGATTATCTAAAAATTCTTAAA
>CM045558.1:20730081-20982547 GCA_024721245.1 Mitragyna speciosa
ATTGGTGGTGATTTGGCATTTTTTCGGAAATGCCGTTTGTGGACGTTTTGAATTTGGTTTTATCTGGTTAGATCTGGAGTCTTTTTTCTTTCTTTTCGGTTAGGGATTGAATTGATATTTTGAATGTTTATTTATTGAATTTAAGGTTTTAAGTTTTATAAGGAAATGTGGGTTGTGGCTTAAGAAATAATTGAAACTTATTGATTCTCACAAGTTGATCTAACTTTTATATTTTCTTGACTTTTGATCCATGGAGGATCTTAGCTGGGGTGTTTGGATCCACTTGTATTGTATTAAGCAAAAAGAAAGGAAAAAAAATTGTTGGGAATGACATGAGAATCTAAATGTGATAGACTCAATAGGTTGTGTGTTATATATATATTCTATGACGATTTTGTTCGGCACTGGAGTTTAATGTTTCCATCAGGACCATGGATTTGAGATCATTCTAGTAGATTTTGATCAATAAGGACCCCTGATCTGAGATCAATCTAATAGGTGCATTTTGAAATCCTCATGAATCCTAATAAAATGAAGAAAAATGTGAAGCATTGAAAAGTTTATAACTTTATATGTCTAATCCAGCAGCCAATAGAGAATTGGTGATTATGATTGTGTTGATGGATAAAAGAAAAAGAATGTTGGCTTGAGAGGTGTTTCTGTCACTTCAAGTGAGCATGGTTCTTGTTTGTTTGTAAGATGTTGCTTTAAAAAGTTGCAGACTGTTGTTTTGAAAGTGTTCCTTTTTTGTTTCTTCTGTTTGTGTGGTGGTTTCTGTTTGTATGTAGGCAACTATAGGACCTTGCAATATTCCCAAGCCTAGAGGATGGAATCCTGTTGAGCTAAGCAAATGGAGGAGGTATGTCTTCTTGAGCTTTACGATTTCCTTATTAACAAACTGTTATTTTATTAGTCATCTTGGTCATCTTGGTATGAGGTAGTAGCTTGAACTAGCTTTAGTAGATTACCATTTTGGGTGACCTTCAATGATGCAAAGAAAATGATTGAAGGAAGAAATAAATGGAGAAGAGTTTGTTACATAAATTGGAGAAAAAAAGAATTGAGGCTGCCGTAGGTGTATTCATGGTACAATTCAGAAGTGTGTTTATGTCAAATATATGCCAGCCATAAAAATCTTTAAGTTTAGTTTCGACACTTGGATTCATGCCCCTGTACTTTGGGACTAATCCACAATCTTGTGGACTATGTTTGGACGTCAAGGTTACAAGGATGTCTTCGAATGAGGCTTGGATGGGCAGTTTTTATTCTCGAAATGTATCTTGTCCATACCACTAATCATGCCTGGGTTGACGAATGCTATTAAAGGTATACTTAGAATGATTTAAGATGTACAAAGGGAAACACTTAGAGGCGGAATGTTAACTTTTGTGTTACTTAGTGTGTTCAAGAAACAAGATTCCCCTTTCAGTTTAACAAGGCTATTTTTAGCTGATTAAGCACATGGATGATGAACTATCTGTTATGTCATATTTGCATAGTGAAAGAAGGTAAAAGCATACTCAGATTAGGGAAACATTTTGTTAAGTTGCGTCAAAAAGTTGTAGAGGAGGTTTTTAATCCACAGGAACACAAAAAGAAAATAAAGAAGCGCCATAAGTGATGAGAGGGGGATCTTTTTGATGCAACTTAGCAAAATGTGTGGAATGCCTGAATGTTTCTTGTTCTTTAAGGGGTGATCTTGTCTTTTCCTTTTTAAAAAAAGATTTTTTGAATCCTAAATAAGAAATTACATTGTTTGAAATATGTTTGAAATTACTTGACACAGCTTGAGCTTGGATTGTTATTACTCATTTGAGATTAGTTTGTAGATAAATTAAATCAAGCTTGAGCAAGCTTTGTTTTGGTTAATTTGTCAAGCTTTGGTTGATAACCATAACATATGATAATGGTGTACAAAACAATTAAATTGTTTAAGCTCGAGCTCATTAATGCTTGTTTAAACTCAGCTCAACGATAAACAAACCAACTAAAACACAATTTTCAATCTTGTCGCGAAATGAAATAAATATTGAAGCAATTTCTTGGGTCACCTCAACTTGTTTACTCCTTTAGAGATAACATCATCTGTCCTTTCTTGCTTCCCTGTGTTCTTGTTTCATACACAGACACCAATAAACATTTAGAAGGTGCTTACTGCTTACCTTTTTGGTTGCACCTGGCACATCTGCAGATACATTGTTGCATTTCATTTGTTAACCAGGGTTATAATAACTTCCTGAGATTTTGTCATCTAAAGGATTTTTTATTTGCTGCAGCTGGAATGAGCTAGGAAACATGGTTTCTACAGAGGCAATGCGCCTCTTTGTCAAAATATTGGAGGTTTGTATGAAGATCCTCTTAGTCATTTTCATAATCACGTCACCTGCAACAATCATATCCATTTACAAAGTCACTTTTTGTGGACAGGAAGAAGTGCCTGGGTGGTATTCAAGAGTCTCAAACTTCACCCCGGAGCCTGTTGTAGATGTTGAAATGAATGTGAGTCTGTTTACAGTTGGGAGCAATGTGAATTATCTGGCTTAATTTTGTATTCATGCATTCCAAATTAAAAATAGTGAATGGAACATCTCTGCTTCATAAGTATCGGAGGCAAAAGCGCATCAACTTATTCATTACTGAGACAAGGTGCCAAAAACGCTTTGTTCGAAGTTTTCATAATCCAATAATTCACAGCAATGAATTTTGGGAAAAAGGCACAAAAGAATAAAGATAGAAACCAGTAGCAAGATAGGAATTCACAAGCATGCAGGAAACTCAGTACTCAGTTACCTAGAAGTAATTAGCCCTTAAGTCGGGATATCCTTACAAATATGAAGATCATTGCCATCAAGAGTTTTATCATCTGTAACTCGATCTGGTAAATATCTTTGTATTTGGATAATAATGGTCAGCAAACAATATTTAGAGTGTAGACCTGTTCTCCCAGAATTTGTTTCTCCTACATTTGAGGTTAAACATTTTGATCATTTTCTGGCGAGACATGTTTCAAAATGTCTTAAATTATCCTAATTTGGTGGAAGCTTTTGATAAGTTCTTTTGAAATGATAGAAAATTCTACTAGTTTTCTGGAAATGTTTAGGGGTCATAATTTGCATGTTAAAGGAGAGTGTTATAGTTAACTTTAACTTTCAGTGAATTTCTAAAAAGTTTGCACTGGTGTCTATGTTATGTGTTCGAAAGTCTTCTGTTGTTATTATTGAGATTCCCTTTATGTTTATTCTAGCTTAAAGTTTGAACAAGCAATCAGAGTGCATATATTAATCAAATCTCTTTGTGATATATATAAAATCTGCCATAAGATGCTCGACTCTCGGATGTAAGGTCTCTGGTGATGTACTTATGGACAGAATAATGTTTTTTTTGTTTTTTTTTTTTTCAAAATCGGCCTTTGCTTGGCGATGCTGACCTGGTGATTCATGGAGACATAAACTAGCGGGTATAGGCCTAGGAACTATCTCAGTAGAAGTATTGATAATGTTGTTTTTGGAACATGGCTCCTAAACTTAAAGCAACGAATGAATGATACAACTTGATCAAATGTCACAGTGTGTTTGGAGGATATGGATCCACAATTTTGGGCACAAATAGACTTGATCAAAACAAGTTGTATGACTTCTATGATAGATGCTCAAATTCTTGCCCAATCATGGTGTATGGTTATCCGTGTCTGCCATCTTCTATTAAGTTAATGGTGAGTCACTGGAAGGCATCAAATTTTAGATGGCCATTTTACATGCTTTATGTGTGTTTCAGCTATAGGTTCTTTTTCAGCTTATTTTGTTTTCACTCATCCAAACGACAAGTGATCAGGAAATGATGTGTTCTCTATTGTGACTGGTAAAGATTTATTTGGTTTGCACTGTATGCATGCTTATTTATCCCCTTTATAGATCTTCAGTTATCTCTTTACCAAAGTCATAGGTCCGTGTACCTCATTCGCTTCTTACTTCCTTCCTTTTTGTGTCACTGTGGATCAATTGGTCTTGTAGCTTTTTTGCTTGCTTTTGTGTTTATCATGAAAAGGAAGACGATGATCTCAAGATCATAGAGTCCATGAAGGTCATGGAATCTAACAATAGACTGTGACGCAATTTTCATTCTTTAATGTCTATGCGTCTGTTTTTGCTCTTCTCTTTTTGATAAAACATTCTTCCTTTGGTTCAGCAAAATGCGAAAGTTGACTTAGTCACTGAGAACGGAAACAATTTTCCAGAGGTGAAGACAATTCCAGCTGAAAATGGAAATGTTCCAGAAACTCAAGATTTAGAAGTCGTATCTGAAGGCTTTGGTGCAGTTGTTGTCTATGATCAATGGGTTGCACCTCCTGTATCTGGTGCACGCCCAATAGCCCGATACGAGGTGGTACTTTTTACTGGCATCTGTTACTCGATAAATTCATACTTGTCTTCTATATTCTGAATGAAGTTTTACTTTGTTTACAGCATGGAGCTGCTGTTATTGATGACAAAATGTATATATTTGGCGGAAATCATAATGGCCGTTACCTAAGTGATCTCCAGGTTTGGGAAATATATCCAAATGCATGCTTCTTGTTATCATCTATAGTCTTCCTGAATCTGCAAATTGAATTGTTGCAACTCTTATCCAAGCTTGTGGAGGATCAGGATATAATGGATCAAGGTTTACCAATCTGCTGAAGAAAAATTAAATTTAATGCTTCTGGACATTTCTCGAAGTTTAGTTTTCTTCTGTTTTGTTTACTTTTACATTTTTTCCCTGCCGGATGACAAAGGATTTGCATTTGGTTTTTCTATCTTTAGCCATTCCCCCCCTTCTTCCCCGAATTAGCCTACAAATTGATCTTCCAAATTGAAATTAGCACTGAAGTACCCTTCCATCTCTCTGTAAAATAACCCAGGTCTTGGATTTAAAAAGTTGGACTTGGACTAAGGTTGAAGTTAAAGCAGGGACTGAGGCATCTCCTGCAACTGCAACTCCCTGTGCTGGCCATTCCTTGGTTAGTCCTATTGGTGTTTTCTTAGTCTTGTCTGAGAGGGAAAGCAAAGGCTGCCTCCTTGCTCAGACATGTTATTTGATGACTTCTCCTAGATATATCTCTTACCCCATGCCACCCGGTTGTGCTGGTTTTATAGATAGCATGGGAAGGAAATAAGCTTCTTTCAGTAGGAGGACATACAAAAGATCCTTCGGAAACTATGCAAGGTTTGAATCATGCCAATCAAAACTTTGTCGATGAGCGTACACACTTAGCTTTGTTAAATTATATTCTGGTACTGGAATTGTGGAAAGATGTCTCAGTAAAAGTTATAATCTTTTAGATAAAAGATTTTCTTTTGGAACTTGTAGGATTTGTTCTTAACTGATTCTGATTTTTGTAAAAGTTGATACAAAAGTTGAAAATCAGAATCCAAAAGCATATCTTTAGTTGCTTTTGATTTTAGCTTAAAACTAATTCAAAAGTAGGGGAAAAAAGCAATTGAGAACATTACAAAACTGATTTTTCAAAATCAGAAACTAAAATCAGGTACACAAAAGCAGTTGAGAATAAGCCCTGTATTATTGAAAATAATCATTGGAAGTGTGCTCCTTCAATTATTCATATGTGATGAATTTATATTGTACCTGAAAAACTTGTGTAGTTGAGCTGAGATTATCTTGTGAGGGGCATATTCGTTCTGTGTAGGTATCTTGACCTTTACCTTTTGTATCATTATTGTTTGTTCTTTATTATCTCAGGAGGTGTGCTTAGGGCTGGCCATTGGATACATAATAACCTTAGTCTTTTTTATTTTTTGTCTTTCTTAATTTTATTTTGAACATAACCAAAGATTTGAAAAACTATTGCACTTTGTGATGAAATCAAGATAACTGTTTGAAGTCCCCCAGCATTTTCCAAGAGGCTTCTGTTTCCTGGATGCTTATTCTCGTCACCCATTTGCTACTGATTTAGGATTGTTCTTGATGTATTGTTTGTTTAGTAGAAAAGAGTAGATTTACTTTTGTTAAAAAAAAAATATCTATTTTGATTGAAGCCTTGGATGGTTTCTACACAAAGTTAATCACAGCCCTTCATCCCCTCTGTCCACCAAAAAAAACTTTCGGCCTTCTCTCACATCCTTTGCATTGTTATAACCCTTTGCTTATCAAGGATTTGCTTTTTCTTTTATGGCTTTTCCATCCAGTTGTTGTAGATTTGTTTTTTATATTAAATGTCTTGTGAGCTTGGAACTCTAGACTAAATTCACCTTTTTTGTTCTTTGGCCATGTTAACATCTTAATAATTGGTAATCACAGTGAAGGTATTTGATCTTCAAACTAGTAGCTGGTCGACCTTGAAGACTTATGGAAAGCCACCGGTATAGATTCGTTATATCTGGATTATCTTCTTTTGTTTTCCCCTTTGCAATGAAAATAAACTTTATCATTTTCTGGTGATCTAATAGGTTTCTCGTGGTGGACAATCAGTGACCCTTGTGGGGACAAGCTTAGTGATATTTGGTGGACAAGACGCAAAACGATCACTTCTGAATGACCTGCACATTTTGGACTTGGAGACAATGACCTGGGATGAAATAGATGCCTTGTGAGTTGCAATTTGATTTTTTTGGTTGTCTGGATATGATTGAGGGATATTTTGGGATTTGCATCTGGATAACAGACAAAATGCAATCCCACAAAATAAAAAAAATATTGCGGTTTATTTTTTAGCAAATCCGATGGGATTTCATTATACCTTAAATAGTCATGCGCCTAATTTTCTAAGAGCACTCACAAACCAGTTTGTCTGCTATTTGTACTTTTGGCATATTGTATGTGGCATCGGAATTCAATGAGCTATTTCTGTTTTATAGGGGGGTGCCTCCTTCTCCAAGGTCTGATCATGCTGCTGCAGTGCATGCTGAGCGCTACCTTCTTATCTTTGGAGGAGGTTCACATGCTACCTGCTTCAATGATTTGCATGTTTTGGACTTGCAAACTGTGAGAAACTGTTTTTTTTTGGAATATATGCATGATGCATAGTTTCATCTCTCTTCCATATTTATATTTTTTATCTAGCAGATGGAATGGTCAAGACCTACACAACAAGGTGAAATTCCTTGCGCTCGAGCTGGTCATGCAGGTGTGGCAGTTGGAGAGAACTGGTTTATTGTTGGTGGTGGTGATAATAAGAGTGGTATGCTTTTACAATTAAGATTCACATAAATGCTTTCTGTGTTTTAGGTTATTATTTTGAATCTGAGTGTACAGTGTAGTAAACAGATAAGAATTCTTCATGGGCACAAATTAACTTTGGAATCAATCTAGTGATTGTCGGCATGTTTTTCTGCATCTATGTGGCAATTTTTTCTTCAATTTCTTTTTAACTTTTCAAATGCTTCAAAATTAGCATGTTTTTGTTTTTGTTGGCGTTCATGAATATGTGCAAATTTTGAGAAGAATTTTTATGATTCTTGTACTTTATGGAGGAGACATCAATGCCTTGTGGCATCTGGGTTGCTCGGGCTTAAAAGGATAAGATACTTGTACCAAAGTGAGTGTTGCGTTGACAGAACATGGTGCTTGGTGGTTTGATGTTGAGTTTTTTGTGCTGATGTTTGTTTTGAGGACAGATAGCCTTTTAATCGAATCTTACTGTTCAATTCTTTCGTCTATATGTTTTTGCCATCTTATTGTAACATTTTCCTACAAATTTGAAGTTTGGTGATAAACTTAAGGTATAGTGTCAATGTGAAAATAGAGGTCCATGAAAGAGAGAGCAACATATGCATGTGCTTAGATTGAGACATCACAGGTCAGAGAGAGTTATTTAGGCTTTTGTGGCTGTGCTGGTGACCACTTCTTTTGAATGTCCTCTTCTCAATTAATCAGTTGAGTTTTTTTAACATAATTTTTTTTTGGGGCCTACCTTGTCCGTTACAAACATTTTATTTAACCATTATGCTTATTAAGTTGTCTCCAATGTCCTTCTGAAGACTTTCATGAGTCAATAATTTGATCTATATATTGAGTGATTGTGTCATGTTGCAATTAAGTGGCTTGTAAATTAAATATTGGACTAGAAAGAATACCACTGTGCCTTCTTTCCATTATTCTAAAGACAAAACTCCTGGTACAACAACCTTTAACTTGCCAGCATATCTGCTGGTTTTGCAAGTATGAGTTTGCAGTTTTGCACCACATTCCAGGCACAGTATTGCATACCTAGAGGAAGAAAATTTAATGTATCTTCTAGTTACATTTTTAAGGGAAAAACTATTTTGTCGCCTTTGGTCAATACTGCCTTGACAAAGGAACGGCTTGCTAAAACATAACAAATAATTATTGTAAACTGTAAGCCCCTTTACAGTTCTTCTTTTGTTTTCTTTTTCTCCTTTCAGTATTAATTATTCAGCTTCACTCTGCTTCGCTTGCATTTTTATGACATGCATTATTCAGCTATGCGCTAATACAAAAGTTTATTGTTTGGAAGTTTGCAAAATTTTGTATGATTTGGAGATTAATGAGAATCCTTGTTATTTCATGTTATCGCTTATAAATACAAATTCATTTTTGGCCTCCAGTTTTCATGTGTGCCATTTTCTTACTATATCTTGCAGGGGTCTCTCAAACTGTTGTCCTCAACATGTCAACCTTAGTTTGGTCAGTGGTAACGAGTGTTCAAGGACGCGTTTCACTTGCTAGCGAGGTATATATATCATCACATATGAGAGAATCAGTTAGTCTACCTAGTTAGGCATGTTTTGGTTTTTCTTTTAGTTAGTCCACATGAGAGTCAGTTCCAATTATATAGTGTTATAATCTCTTCGTTCAATATGGGTGGAAATTATTGTGTCACATTTTTCTTTTTAATTCAACCTTCCAACTACTGTTGTATGGCGCTCTCTGTGTACATTCTTGTCTCCTAATTATGTGTCTGAACATTTTTCACTTGGGGGTAACATGTACTTTGTTGTGTCTTTCAAATTGATTAGCTTAGCAGGTTTAGTCACATAATTGGGTTTGTGTATTTGGTTAACATCTAAACCATCAAATTGCTCGCTTAAACAATTCAAGGGGGAATGCTATAGAAGCTAGAAAAGGCAGATATAAACATTGTGCAGAATACAGTATTTGACCAGCATTAAGTCAGACTGAGAAGATAAGAGAATTTGAACTGTTGGATTATAATTTATGAACTAGTTTAGAGGTTGAAGATCATTATTACCTTAGAGAGACACAAAGTTTAAGAATATTTTGCGTGAACCGGAAAGATACCCAATTAGTGGCATAATGTTTGAGCTGGAAAGATGAATCTTGTTATGGCTTAAAGAAATTACATGGATTTGCATATATTTAATTGCTGACATGTCAATTGCTTTTGATTTAGCGTGATGACCTATTGTAGAA
Organism: Mitragyna speciosa; assembly: GCA_024721245.1. Taxonomy (NCBI): domain Eukaryota; kingdom Viridiplantae; phylum Streptophyta; class Magnoliopsida; order Gentianales; family Rubiaceae; genus Mitragyna; species Mitragyna speciosa. Next base: position 20,739,472 of record CM045558.1, read on the forward strand.
TAATTAAAAAGTATAAAGAAGAATTTCTAGTACCCTGATATTCCGAGAAATTGATTTTTCTCCTTTAGACAGAAATTTTTGATTAATCAGGAATATGTTTCCTCCCAGCAGTCAAACTGCTTATTTTATAATATTCTTCATCAATTTTTCCCCTTTGGTGTTGTGTTCTGAGCTCTTAAATAAGATACTGGAATTTGAGCCTCGATTCAAACTTCGTTCGTGAAGTTCTTATTTTTACTGAGGGGAATGAATTGAAGTAGTATTTCTTCTGTTAGGATGGAATGATCATTCTTCTCACTGAAGATAATGCAATTTACTGCTGTTTGATAGAAATTACATCATCCTTTTAATTTCATCCTCCTTCCATTTGAAATTGCATGACTTAAATTTTAGGGGGCGTTTGGTTCAAATTCTTCAATCACTATCACTATGCGTATCATTAACCCTATTATGAGTATGGGTTTTGATGATTCCCCCAACATGTTTGGTTTAGTAATGAAATGGGTATCATTATAAAAATACTTGTTTGGTTTACTGGATGATTTTCAAATAAATTTTAAAATTTTTAAATCTTTATTTATAATATACATAATTTTTTAGATTTCTTATTTTGTATCTTTTTAAAGAAAATTGCTAAAAAAATTTCTTCAATTTTAAATATAGCCATGTTCTAATTTGAGTTTTATACAAATGATAATCTTAAAAAAAAAAGTCATTTTTATTGTATTAACAGAGAGTATTATATATCTTTGATTTTTAGTTCAATTTTTTATAAAAAAATGAATTTAAAAAAATTATTAAAAAGAATTTTTATAAAAAAATTTATAAAGTACTAATAAAAAATGTTCAAAATCAAAAGACAAAACACAGAGAGAGAGAGAGAGAGAGAGAGAGAGAGAGAGAGAGAGAGAGAGAGAGAGAGAGAGAGAGAGAGAGTATATTAGGGGGTTGGTAACTCAAAAGATATGTATTTTTTTAGTGGGTATGTTTTTTCCCTTAATCATAAGGGTCAATGGGTTTGATAGAATAGTATTTTGGGGGGAATCATTGACACCCCAATTAATTACTATCATTCCCATTGAATGACAGTGATAGTTGTTTAACAAATATCAACAATGGGTATTATTACTTATGATACCCATTTCCCTCCTTGATTCCCCTAAACCAAACACCCCCTTAGTCTGTCCAAAATAATCTTCATTTTCTTGTACGGAAACCTTATATTGTAAAGTACTCCTGAAATACTTTGTGCACCAATAAAGAAAGTTATCCGACATATTCCTGACTCTCTCCTTGAATCTTAATTAGCTAGTGCAGACATACAAATTCCGGGTTTCATTTTAAACTACTATATTTTTACTACTCTCTTTTAGTACCTGTAGTGAATCAAATTAAAACATACAATTGAAGAAAGCAATTCTAATATTCTAATGCCCGTGGTGAAGAATCAGATAAAACACATAACCTGGTCTTTTTAACTTATGCTTTGCCTCATGCTTGATGCTGTATAACGTGACATTAGACCCTTGTAATTTAAGATGGTTTCCTTCTATTCTTTTTTTGTTTTTTTCAATTCTAAGGTGGTTTATTTATGTGTTCCTGATCATAGATTTTGGTCATGGTTCAGCAGGTGATTTTAGTTTTTCAACAATATCATTGCAATGATGGGTAACCTCCATACAATAATGCAATAGCTAATCTGTAGATAAACGTAGGATGCCATTATTACCCTGTATGGTTGCACATTCTACAGTTAGGGATGGCTGAATCCATTCATTAACATCCAGCAAGTTAATACTGGTTTATTTTTAGTTGAGTGTATGTCCATTTTTGAGGAATTATAATTTGTCAATTTTGTGCCTCGATGGGATTAAATCCTACACTCTATGCCCCCTATTCATATTAATGCAGTTCATTTTTAAGCTGATGCTGCTATTTTTTTTTTCTAATTTTTATCTTGAAGACATATCATCCGTTTGTGGTTTCCCCACCAACTTTGAATGAACATTGGCTTCTGTCCCTGGTTTTGGTTTACTGTTGTTAACTTCTACTATTGTTGTCCAAATGCTTAATGGCTCAAATTTAGATATCTATGCTTTTACTTCATGAAACCAAATGTAATGTAATAGAGGCATTTTCATAAACTATATAGAGGAAAAATTATACTGGAACTTGGATAGAGCTCACTTTTAGATATGTCTTGCTCTTTTTTAATTATCATTCATCCTTCCACTGTATGGTTGGTCATATATTCTAGTTAATTCTGCACGTAAGATAATACTGCCATCGATTTTTTTGACTTTTGGAACCGCCACACAATCATGATATAATGAATTATAGAGCATTTTCTGATGTTTCAGGGCTTGAGTTTGGTCTTGAGTTCCTATAATGGCGAAGATATCCTGGTTTCCTTTGGAGGATATAATGGGCGGTACAGCAATGAGGTAGAGTGTATTCTTTCTCCTTTCTTTTATTTTTTTACCATTTCATTGATTTTCCCTTGTTCTTCACCCCCAACTGTTTCTTTCGTACTACTTTTAGGTGAATGTTCTTAAACCCAGCCACAAATCAACGTTGCAGTCAAAGATAATGGAGACTTCACTTCCTGATAGTGTGTCTGCTGTGCATAATGCTACAAACCCCACTAGAGACATGGAGTCTGAGTTTGAAACAGGTCACGAAGGGAAAATAAGGGAGATCGTAATGGATTCAGAGCCTACGGTATTATGATGGAATCCTCTTGACAAACATTTATTGTCTATGCTTTGCCATTTTTTGGTCATGATAGTTTCATCAAAAATATTGAAGAGTGCACGTAGAATCAATTGAAACATTAGTTATCATTTTCTGAAGAAAATAATGGTAGGTAGATCAGTTGACTCAACAAAACCTTGATTACAATAAACTGTAAGACGGACTTACTCTGTTACAAAACTAGCCGGGAATTGGTAGTTACTCTGATTATGGACAATAAGGAAACCTCAAATCTGTTGAATAAGCAGTTGCATGTGATGTATAGATTGCAAGATAATAAGTGAGTTTCTTAAAATATATTATGATATTTACAATTTTGAAAAGCTTTTCAATTTTCGGCAAAAGTTTTGGGTGAGGTATATAGTAATTATGGAAACAAAGGAGAATGTGTAATTCTAGCATTTTAAGGACTTTCCAAGATAATGTATTCTATTGGTCCAAAATTTTCTTCCAAAACCTTTTGATTTTGGATAACAACCCAACCTTTTTAACATAGAAACCCAAGGTGCAGCCTCGGGAAAAACAGGATTCTGCAAAGTGAGCCTGCAAGCTTGGATAGAGTTCATTGTAGCTGCCATTCTGGACTTGATTTGGGCACAAGTTCGTTTTTCAAGCAGCAACTAAACCTGGAATGCTTCTCACTTGGATAAATTTATCAAGTTCAAAAGCGAAGTTTGAAACTCAAAGGAAATGCCTATGAAATGGATGCAGTCATGACACGTGCAATAAACAATCAATTAATCAACAAATTACCCTGGATAGATTATTGCAGCAGGTGTTTTTACAGAACTTAAAATACACAAATTGGGAACTTTTATGCACAACTAAGGAGTCTCTAAAGTGAACAAAATTGATTTTGATTGAGTTGGTGAAGGCATAGACCTGGATAATGGAGGTGCCAAATTCGAAACCCCACCCCCTAGTTGTATTAAAAAAACAAGTGCTGAAAAATGAGATATTTTCATTTCTTATGTTTTTGAGTAACATAGATTGACCTTTAGTTGGGCTGTGACTTTGATCATTGCAATACAAACAAAACAATCTTGAACTTCCCCTTGAGAAATGATTTCATTTGAATCAATTGCAAAAGTGGATTTGTTTTGGCAATTGAGTGCTGATGCAAAAGAAGACTCACTGATGGTTTTTGTCAAACTTTATCTTTTCCATTGTTTATTATATATCATGCTTCTGTAAGGGAGAAATGTTGTTTTTTGAATGGAACTTCAATACTGATATTTGTGAACTATCATGCAGATTAAAAAAGTTGAAGAAACCAGTGAGCACCTTATATCAGCTCTTAAGGCAGAGAAGGTTGAGTTAGAATCTTCAATCAGCAAAGAGAAACTTTTAACTCTACAGCTGAAGCAAGAGTTGACAGATGCAGAGACTCGCAATACAGACCTTTACAAGGTAATTTGTTTGGCCTTTTCCCTGTCCTGACATGTCTCGTGGAGGTTTATGAGCTACTTACCTGGCAAACTGAAGCAAAAATGCATTTCTAGTTAGTTGATGGACAAATTTGATCAATATTAGTGTTACATGCTCATCTTATGGACAAATTTGATCAATATGATGCCACACGCCATTACCATGTTTCCTGAAAGGACAGAGACAAGTTTGATCAATATGATGCCACACACCATTACCATGTTTCCTGAAAGGACAGAGTTCCGTCTAATTGAAACTTGATTTTGTCAACTCAGCATACAAGTTTTAGCATAGAAGCACTTCTTTATTGTCAGTCAATGTGTCCTAGATCTAATCAAATGAAGTCGACATATAATTTTAATGTTCTTCCTGTTATAGATCATGGGTAGTGGGACAGAGTAATGTCACTGCCTGCAAGGGCGTGTCTCTTTTCATTTCTGCATTTCGAGATATTTATATGTGGACAAAGTTGTAACTTTATTTAGGACATTTTCTGCATTTCTGATGCTCCTAGCTCTCTAGTTGCATGGGCATTAGTGCAAATGACTTCTCAGGAGTGAGCATCTTTTGTATCAAATATTTGTTGAAACATCTGGTTCTTTTGCATTAATTTGCAATTCATGTCATGCTTTCTGTGATTTTTTAATCCTGCTATAGTAGCTGCTTAATCAATTTTGCATATCCAGTATACTATTGCCATTGCAAATTAAGACTAAATTTGTTTGATTCACAATCTACAGGAGCTTCAGTCTGTACGAGGTCAGCTTGCTGCTGAACAGTCTAGATGCTTCAAGCTTGAGGTAAATTTTTGTTGTGTTTGACATTTCATTCTATTTTCTCATCAGCATTTTCCTGTGGTTTTTGAAAGAATCTTTTTAGTCATGCCTGTTATTTGAAATGTGAACCTCCCAGGAAAGATTTCTTGAATTCTGGATTTTAGCTCTGTAGTTTTATATATTTAGACAACTGTCTTCAAGTGTTGAAATCTTTGATAATTGCAAGCTGGTCTTTCCTTTCATTACGTGTGAAAGTTATGCAAGTGGACACATTTCAGCTATTTATTTCAGAGAGATCATGTACACTTCAGGGCTTCCATATATTGGCAAATTCACTCTCTTCTAAATTTATTATTCTTTGGGATGCTGGAGATGTATTCCCAGATTCATTATTCAGATGATGAATGTCTAATTTCTTTAAGCCTAGATGTAGCCTGTTTGTTTCTTTCGTTGTTGAATAAAGAGGAAGCCAGCTTGCTAATTACTTTTGTTTGAGTGACAGGTTGATGTTGCAGAGCTACGGCAGAAGCTACAGATGTTGGAAACATTACAAAAAGAACTTGAGATCCTCCAGCGGCAGAAAGCTGCTTCCGAGCAGGCTGCTTCAAGTGCAAAGCAAAGACAGAGCTCAGGTGGGGTATGGGGATGGCTGGCTGGATCTCCTCCCAACCACAACGTTGATGGTGCATAGATTTATACTAAAATGAGTTGTGATCGCTGGGTACTGAAAAGCCAAATTTCCTTACAATTATCATTATCATTGATTTGTTTGATTTTATAAATCAATAAGATATATAATTTTTCAATAGTCAGAATTAACATAGTGAGGTCTTCATATTACATAACATGTTAGAATTCCAATCTCTGTAATTATACTTGTTTGCCAGTGCCATATAAAATTTTCCCTTTCATTAGTACTTTTATGCCTAGAGGAAGAATTTTGTGAGCGTAGCAATCTAATCTTTGTTAGTAATTGAAATCTGAACAATGATTCAGAGATTGTTTGCGTGTAATACGTTTGTCATACTACTCTATACTACTACGGAAAACAGATCAATTATAAGCTTATACTTTGGGTGACTCGTTCTTGTTGCTGCTACTTTCTTTTTCCCGAACGAAAAGTATTTAAATGATGCATTTGCTAGTATCAGATTCTCTACTTCTATTTCTTGAAAATGATCTGTTTTTCCTCTCCTGCTAATTTGTTTCTGCACATCCATGTCTACTGGTGTAATGCAGTATTTTTTTGTTTGTTTTTTGAAGTAATGCTGTATGTTAAAAAACCAATCTAAGGAGATAGCGGGAGCCGTATCCAGATTGAGCAGCCGGACATGTACGGTACGGGAATTGCATAATTGCCCAAGTTGATACACAAATGAAAAATGTTACTGGAGGAAAGTTATTATGAAGTAAAGGAGGTGATAGTGAACTAAGTGATGGTGGACCATTGATAATCCAAACAAGTACATAACGACATATGCCTTAGCGTTTTGCAAGACTTTTTCGTTGTCTTTACCATCGAGTTCTAATGGTAACGGTAATATTGGGAATGACTGATTTTAGTACTAGGAATGGTGGTTAATAGGCAAATTCATCGTAATATTGTCTGGAAAAAAAATCATCCGGCAAGTGTGGCTGTCAGGGAATGGAAAAGATTCAATTTTCATTCCCAAATGTGGTGCTCCGACAACTGAAGTGCAAGTCTGTGCACGTCTGAAGCGGGTAGCTGACCGCATGACCGTGTCAACCTGCTTTTTCTATTGCCAAACGCGACATTGGAATGGTTTTTTTTTTAATTAGTCTAGCCGTTCATTAACTGAAATCAACAACTAGTTTTACATCTCACATTATAAATACCTCCAACCCCCCCCCCCCCCCCTCCCCCTCCCAAAATCGTTTTCACACCAGACTCCCTTCTCTCTCTCTATATATCTCACGACTCTCTCTCACTCTATCTTCCTTCTTCCTCGAAAAAATCTACTTCCTTCTGTTCTGGTTTGTATAAGCAAGCCAGGCAAAAGAAAGAAAATCTAGGCAGTCGGGGGCCAGAAAGAAAGCCAAGCAAACAAAGGCAGCATTTTCATCGACAGGAAAAAGCAGAAAGAAAGCACTCCGGTTGTGGACAAAGGCAGGCCATTTCAAACTCCAAAATATCATGTTAGCACACTGTATCTATTAATTATTGTTCTTTTATAACGTGTTTACATATTATTATTGTGTATTATATAATTGAAAAATTGTTAATACTTCAAAATACATCGTTAGACTCGTTTTTTAACATATATTATAAATCTAAGTTTACATTTGGACAAAAATAGATCAAATTGCATAGATCTAAAGAAAAAAATTATGAGTAGGCCCACATTGACCGTAGGCAAATCACCTAATCTTTGCATCCACAAATAAGATAAAAAAAAAATAAATATAAGCCTAAAAAAGTCATAAGTTTCGCTTCAACAAAAACTCTAACAAATACCGTCAAATATCATAAAATAGCAACAACTGATTTTCAAGAGTGTGGCTGTCATTGCTAGTATTTGTACGTGTCTTTTTGGGTGTGATTTTGTGTGTGTATGGCCAGTGGAGTTGCATTGTGGACATAAACCAAAGAGAAAAGATAGTCAAATAGGTAGAGGTAGAGGATCTCCTTTACCTTTGCCAACTGAGACTATTTGCCCATCTTTTTTTTGTTGTTGTTATTCTTTTATTTTACATTAAAATGAATTTAACAAATTACCCTATAATATTTAGAGTTACAATAGATAATAGATGTAATTTGTCTAAAAAGTTTAAACTTTTTAATAACTTTACACATATAAAATAGAAATAATAATATACTTATGTGTGTGTTCGAGTTGCTTGATGAAGTATTCAAGTCAGATATATCAAAACTCGAAATTGACTCGATAATCTATTCAAGTTGCTTGAGCTCGAGCAATTTCAAGTTTGAGTTGAGCCTTTGAAAGCAACTTAATTCGTTTATACTTACACTCAATTTTTCAGTTTTTTTTTTTTTTGGAACAGCCTAACCTGACCAGGCACATCCCACAGTAAATTGACGCTTTCACCCTAAACATGCCTCGCGCAGACTTTTCCCGTGGAGGCCATTCATTCGACCAGTACTCGTCCTGAATTGGAATATAAACATTTTATTTTTTTTAATTTTTATCCTTTATTTCATCTCTATCCCAATTCCCGGCCCCAATTTCCCTCTCTCTCTCTCTCTTTCTCTCTCTCCACGGCTACACTCACTCTCCCTCTATGTGTGTAGGGTTTTAAATTTAAAATTAAAATCCCTTTCTGCCCAAAATTTGTCATAATTTTCAGCGAAGAAAATATTCAAAATCGCTAAAATGCATTTATTTCTGCCAATGTGAAAATCTTTTCTTTTAATTTTTTTAAAGTTTTGTAGCTCGCTTTTTTGGGCTACGTTTCGGATTGTGGCGTTGTTCATCTGATTATATTAGTGTGAATCCGAATTCTGTTGTTTCTGACGAAGACAGTATGTCTATGGTTTCCATGCATGTTGATGAAAATGCTAGGGGTTCGGATGCGGGTGGAGATGGGGATGTTAGTTTAGTTGTTGATTATAAGGATTCTGAGCAGGAGGGTAGGGTTTCGAAAGGTTTCAATGAGGTTGGTGAATTCAAGGTCTGTGAATCAAAGAATGTGGATGAGGTATCGAAAAACGTGAGTGTTAGTGGATTTAGTGAGGTGGTAAATGAAATGAAAGAATTTGATTTGGGAAATCGGGAAGATGTGAAAGTTGAGTCGGTTAGGGAGGAAATTGATGATAAAAGCAATGACAGAAATGGTAATTTTGATGTTAAGGATCATCATGGGACGGGGAGGGGAGCGGATTACGATTCAATGCTTTCTATGTTTGATCAGTATGCGGAAAATGGGAAAAGTGAGGCAGTGGGTTATGGTTATGAAATTGGGGATATGGTTTGGGGGAAAGTGAAGTCGCATCCGTGGTGGCCAGGTCAGATATTCAATGAGGCTTTCGCTTCGGCTTCAGTCCGGAGGACTAAGAGGGAGGGTCATGTGTTGGTAGCTTTCTTTGGGGATAGTAGTTATGGATGGTTCGATCCAGCTGAACTGATACCATTTGAGCCAAACTTTGCTGAGAAGTTTAGGCAGACGAATTCAAGGACATTTGTGAAGTCAGTGGAGGAGGCTGTTGATGAGTTGAACAGGAGGCAAGGGTTGGGTTTGACTTGTAAGTGTAGGAACCAGTTTAATTTTCGCCGTACAAATGTAGAAGGTTACTTTGCTGTAGATGTGGGTGATTACGAAGCAGGTTCCTATTCTGCAAGCCAGATTAAGAAGGCAGGAGAGAGTTTCCAACCGGGTGGGATGCTTGATTTTGTAAAGCAGTTGGCTTTGACACCTATGGGCGATGAGTTTGGGAGTATGAATTTTATAAAGAACAGGGCCACTGTTTCAGCTTTTAGGAAGGCTGTGTTTGAGGAGTTTGATGAGACCTACGCCCAGGCTTTTGGTGCTCAGCCTGTACGTCCTGCTCCACCAAAAGCACCACTAGAGCCATCAAGAGGTATTGGTGGTCTTAATAATCTTTGAGATCAATTTGTATAATTTTGATGCGATGCTTGTTAATCATTCCCAGTATGTTCATAGCACTATTTGAGCGGCATGAAGGTGATGAATTTCAGTAGGGTAATTAGTCCTGTTTTGTCTGGCAAATGTTCTTTTAATTCTTTACTTCATTTTGCTGCACTACTTTGTTATGTGATGATTGTTCCGGGCTATATTTGTGTAAAATATTTGGTGTTATTGAAGTAAAGGCTTCAGAATATCATGTAGTTTCAGTTAACCGGATTGGTTTTGATGTCTGGTGATAATTGTTGGGTTCTATTTTAAAGTAGATGTTGGTAGGATATTTGATAGATAATGAGAGGATATGGCATACAATAATTGTTTGGATTATCTGATATTAATAAAATTACACGAACCTCTGTCTTGTATGTGGTTTTATTATTTTGTCATAATCCCGATTCTCAGTCCCGATTTGGTAATTTTTTTAACTTGGGGATACATTTTTATTGCATGACAACAGCTCCTATCACCTTCTTTTGATGCATTTTGCAGTTAAATGTTTTGCGTTCCAGCTTCTTTTCCCTTTCTTTAATTATGCATTGGATGTTTTCTTGCGAGTATGATATATATGGATCTCTTGTTGAAGAAAGAAAATATTCTTATTTGCATCTCATTACATGCACATACGGGTGCTTTTAATTCATGCAAAGAAAGAGACTAAAACACTGCACCAATTTCTACCTATCATATAAAGAAACGGATTACAAATACTGCATCAATTGCTACCTATCATACTGGTGGCAAAGAGGTTTTATCCATAAATAGCTGAACAATAGAGCGTCCTGAGATCTGTTAACTCTTACTGCTAGTAATCTACAAAGATTTTTGGCAAAGATTAATTGATTTTCTTTAGGATGTTTCATAATCTTTATTTACAGAAAAAAGCTATAGTTGTTAGTATATCTGAGTGTAGAAACAGTGGACATTAATGAAATGGAAAAGTTAATTTGTGTTTTTGAAATGATTTTCTTCATTTTGAAAGTGAAAGTGGTATTTAACTGAGGCAGGATCGTATCAAATTTCACCTAGTATATGAACAAACAATACACGCACACAAAATTTGAGTTCTTGCTTGGGCTCTGGGTTGATATTTGAATGTTGTTCTCCCTCCTGTCCCTCTGCTGTTATCTTGTTTTGAGGAATGGTAAGTAAAGAGACGCCTATAAACAAGGAGGGACGGGCATACATAATGTATGTATGAGTAAAGGAGTCAAGGGTGGAGGAGGATATCCATCGGCTTCAGCTATGCTTTTATGTGCCAGAAAGATAGTGAAAAGATGCTGGAGATTACTATTTCTATTATTTTGGGATCATACAGAATTATATTACCTTTTCTAGTGAAGGGTAACATGCTGATTTAATTGCTTTTTAATGGTTGAAAATTTCATCCAGGGAATCTACTTTTTTTCTTTCAAACTTTTTGTGTTTAACGTTCCTTCACCCACTATCCATTAGTATTAAGTTTTGCTTTCATTTTTTATTTACCAGATGCACATCCTAATGGAGTTTTTTTTCTGTATTAATTTTGCTAGCAGCGTACCTTTAATTTGTGCATATAGGTTGCAATAAATATCAGTGGGGTAGCCTTATTACTGGAGAATTTCGGCATCATAATGATCTACATCGTTTGATCAAGATTTAGGTAGTTCCAAAAAGTGAATGTCTAGTTTCAGATCCGGTACCATTTTACCATACATAAATATTGAGCATCATCTCCTGATCCTTCATGTGAAGATAACTAAGTGAGCTTTACTTTGAGTGATTTTTTAGTTTTTGAAAATTTGTAGTTCCTAATGAATATTGAAGGTAAAAGTAATGCTATTACAGAGGCTAATTGTGCTTTAACCGTCTCTATGTAATAGAAAATATACAGCTATCTAGCTTTTCTTGTAGAATTATAGCATTCCCTACTGAGCTTCCATGGAATGGTATGGGAATGTTCAGCTTGTTGTGAATTATACATTCAACAAGTACGTTTGCATGCAAGCAGACATGCATTCTACAATAGATTATCTGTTATATTTAAGGTTAAATTTATAGTAATGGGACCTAACAAGTGATACAAATATGTCTTTTTAAAGAATCGAAAATTGAAATGATTGGCATTTTTATTAAAACGTAAGAGTATATTCAAGTGGTTTAAGGCAACAGGAAGTTCTTTGCAATTGCTGGAATTTTGTGGAAAGGTTTTATTTTCAACTAGTTAAGCTTTAAGTGTCCTGCAAAGCTAATGTCCTCTTAGTGTTTTTGGCAAATAATTCATGAAAAGAACTGTTTTGGTAGCGTGAACAGTAATTGCAAACAGTAAAAACTAGAAAGAAATATGTAGAAAGAATAAAAACTCTAGTGTCCATATAGATTTCTTCATGAATGATCTCTCAAGGTGAAGTAGCATTCAATATCAAAAATAGCTCAAGCATGGCAATGTCTTATCCTCCTACAAGGCTGGTATCTCCTTAGCTGTTTCAGAAGCCAATTCTTCAGAGCTAATGTTTAGGTTTTGTAAATAACAAAATGAGAAGAATAGGAAGATTAAAGAACTTTAGCAATCCATATATACTTATCCTTAAGTGATCCCACCTCTTGAAGGGGAGATTGCTTTTGTGACCCAAAAAACTTCTAAAACCTCACTTTTATAAACTGTTTGGCAACTAATGTACCCTTGGCTTTTCCACAAGCCAGTTGTTGGAAGTAATTGTTTCACCTGTAAGGTCATATGTGAACAGAAACAAGGTGAAGGACAGGAGAATAAAAAGTGGAGTTGTCCTTTTGCATTTCATGTTAATGAAGCCTTCAGGTAAGGTTGCTTGCAATAGCAAAAAATAGTTGTACCATCATTATTTTTTCTACTATCTCACAAGGCTAATGGCCGCTTACCTTTTCTACCAGTCAATTCCTGGAAGTAACAGTTTTGGTACTACGAACAGAACCCTAGAACAGTAACGAGGAGAAGAACAATAGAAAGGTAAAAAAACTATAAGAATCCACTGAGATTTTCCACGAGTGACTCCTCTTTAGGTAAGTTACTCTGAATATGAAAGAGACTCAGGTATCACAATGTCATGCATGCAAACCATATTATCTTCCTTATCCAGACTTAAATAATTCCTACTCAACATATTCCATGAGACAAAATTATTTTAAGACAATGACACCTAATAATAAACCATACTGATATCTGATCTACCAGTCTAACTTGCTAGACAATCAAAACCGATACTTTGACTCCAACAAAGTACATAAAACCCGGAAACATAAAGAATTCAAGTAATTTTCCAAATCCCCTAAAAACACTTACAGCAATAGATGAAAAAAATGAATATAGTTATTCTAACATAAAATACATTAATGGGAATTAAAACTGTTGTAAGGCATCTTCAAGCTTGTATTGCAGTTGAAAAGAACTTCAGGTTTGTCTTTGAGTCTATTTAATCCTTCATGGACTGCATCAATTTTTTGTGAATATTTTGGCATTGCTCTCTGCCATTCCTGTTGTGCTAGACCTGCTGGTTCTTCATAAGATCACTTTAGGTTCTCTCTAGACCCTCTTGAGATCCAAAATGGTTAAGCGAGAACTCTTCTACCGTTACATAGGAATGAGCTGTCAAAGATAGCAAAATTGTCGTCTGAAAACAAAGAAAAGGAGGTAGGAGTCATACAGAAGGGATGTTCTTTCTAGACATTGTGAAGTCCTTTTTTTTTAGAGTTTTTTTGGTGGTTTTTTTTTTTTGGGGGGGGGGGGGGGGGGGTGTTCGTAGAAGTGGCTAGTATAATGTATTTTAAGATTTAGCTCTACTTCTCAAATTGTTAATTTCGTGTTGTCATAGAATATATCAATCATAATTGTGAATTTGTGCAATACATCCCATCTTTTTAAAGTAAAAGGCTTTACATGGTGCATTAAGCCTTCTTAAACTAAAGAGGATGGATGAAGCTTGAAATTCGGGGTTTTCCCTTGAAGAACAGTTAGTGGAAAAAATAAATATGGATTAGCCAATTTTCATTAATCTAATATCTGCACCATGGATTTGAATGATTCGAAAATGGCATCTCTGACAATTCCAAAGTTGGAGATTTTGTACATATTAGCATGTGAATTCAACATTCAGATGTTACAATGTGATTTTGCTAATTTTGTCTTTAACTTCTTGCATGTCTTTAATCTGAACGTAATAGAGAGAAGTTCTTAACTAGGCAACTTTGTTCCTTTTGTTTTTGAATTGATGGTAGTGCCTAAATATTTGTCATGCTACCATTTCTGTGCAAAAATTGATAAACTGTATATGATCGAGAGACTTCTGTATTTGCCTGTATACTCTTCTTTTTGAACATTTGACTTGTCTGTAACAATCACCACTTTTTCTTTTCTGATTTTTTTTAATTTATTAGTATTGCATCTAACCAGATGTGTTTCCTTGGCCCTCTCTTCAAGATCATGCATGTGTTATCTTTGACTTGACTTCTTATTGCCGCTAATTTTAGGACTTACTTTAGCTAACCTTTTCTCTACTATTTATTTTTCTCTGCAAATCCTTTTCTTGGTTAGCATATGGTTCTTTTGTTAGTTTCAACTTATTATGTTCCTGCAGTGCCATTGAGTGGCCGACTAGTGTTTGCTGAAACTCTTGGCAAGGGTAAAACTTCTTTGAAATCCAACAAATTGAAGGACCAACCAGAGAGAGACAAATATCTTTTCAAGCGAAGAGATGAGCCAAATGAATTCAAAACCCACAAAATCAGCCATGGGCAAGGAGGTTCGTCAAGCCAGTCTTCTCAGGGTGTTGGTTCTGTTCTTCCGATAGAAAGCACGTATCCTGCTATGATAGATCATGCAAATCAAACTTCTGTGTCTAGAATGGGTGAAGGGGAAGAGCAATCTGGAAGTCAACAAAATGCTGTTCATCAATTTTGCAGGCAGGAACTTATTTCCAATAGCATTAGTGGAAATTATCATTCCGAGTTTAATGATGTAAAACCTGTTGCTGAGGGTTCTAAGCTGCAGGCTGATAGTGCGACAAAAAAAGGAAAACATCATAAGCGTCCACTAGGGGAGTTGAACTTTGAGAATTCTGTCCCAGTGGAAAAGACTAAGAAGAGAAAGAAAGAAGTAGGCACGATAAGCTCTGATAAAGTGATATCACCAGGAATTACTGTTAAAGGAGTGGCATTAGTGGGAAAAGTTAGCTGTGAACCCGTAGAAATACCTTCAATTCTTGGAGACAATTCTCATGTAAAGCATCTGGGAACTGATGATACAGTGAGAGACTCTTTGTTGGGAACTAAGCCCTCAGTTGTGAATAATGACACTGAGATTGAGCTTTCCCAATTGCTTGATGATTTGCGAGCTCTTGCTCTTAATCCCTTCCATGGTGCAGAAAGTAGTTGTCCTGTAATGGTACGACAGGTAATTTTGAGATTTCGGTCACTTGTCTACCAGAAAAGCTTGTCCCTGCTGGGTCCATGCGAGAATGAGTCAAAAGATACTCTTGGTATGATACCCACTGCTTCTGCCTCCCTTGACAATCCTCCTGATAATCTGAGAGAGATGTCAGATATGAAACTACCTAAGTTTCCAACAAGATTGGAGGACCCCACAAAAGGTGGGCGGAAACGTGCTCCATCAGATCGTCAAGAAGAAATGACTGCAAAGAAAAAGAAAAAGATCAATAATCTGAAATTACTTACCACAGAGAAGAAAGCTGCTCAGAAGGCTCCAGAGGCTCCACGAGGGGTTGCAAAAGATATGAATGCAAAGACCATGGCTCAAGCACCAGAAAAGAAGGCTGCTCAGAAGACTTCAGAAGATCAAGCAGGAGATGTGAGAGAAATCCCCAGAAAAACCATGCCTCTAGCACCAGTAAAAGTTTCCAGAGTGGATTCTGCCAAGAGAAAAGAGCTACCAGCTAGGGCTGCTGATCCAACAATGCTGGTTATGAAGTTCCCTGCAGGAGCAGCACTACCATCTTCTGCGGAGCTGAGAGCTAAGTTTGCGCGCTTCGGGCCACTGGATCATTCAGGTACCAGAATCTTTTGGACATCATCTACAATTCGTTTGGTCTATCTCCACAAAATTGATGCACAGGCAGCTTTAAGATTTGCTACCAGTGGTACTAATCTTTTTGGGAACACGAACGTGAGGTGCCACCTTCGGGATGTGGGAGTTGAGACTCCTGATACAGAGTCTACCAAGGTCCAAAAAGATCCTTCCATTGGGATCTCACAATCACGGGATCCCCCAGTGTTGCAGCAAAGGCCGGCTACAACTATTGTTTCTCAGCCAGTTGCGCAGCCAGTCCAGCTTAAATCTTGTCTTAAAAAACCATCAGGTGATGATGGGGCATCAGCAGCTGGTGGTAATGGCAATGTTAGGAGTCGTGTGAAATTTATTTTGGGTGATGAGGGAAGTGTTAGAACAAGTTCTGATGACGCTGCATCTTCTCATGGTTTGAATTTTAATAGTGAGAAAACACACATGGTTATTCCTCCACCTCCGCCATCAATTCTTCCTGTTCCTACTCGGCAATTTCCTATTGCGCCAAATAATTTTCACCATACTGAATTAGTATCAAGAAATGTGCAGAATTTCAGCACCCCTGCTGTCCAACACTTGCCAACACATATTGATATATCACAACAAATGATAAGTCTACTCACAAAGTGCAAGGATGTCGTGAACAACTTGACGGGTACGCTGGGTTATGTGCCGTATCACCCACTTTAAAGAATTCATTTGGGCTAATGGGGCAAATGTGAATTTGCATATCGACTTTCATATAAAGGGAACGTCAGAACTTGGCAAAGGGTTATTCCGTCCCATCAGTAGGTGAAGAGATGGAGGTTCAGGGCATACGAATTTATATAGTTCGAGAATTGTGTTTTTTGCGGCTGAGAATGAGAATGGTAAAATCTTCTAACGCTGCTAGAGATGGTGCTTTATTTTTTTGGCTTAGTTTTTTATTTAGTTGACCAAAGTTTTCAAAAGTAACCGCTGAACTGTTTTTGGGGTTTGTCTCGAGACATTGCCTGCAACGTGTAAGATACACGGTTTTGCATTAAACTCCAAAGAAGTGGTCTAGACAAAATTGAATTGGGATTCTGATGCGCACACATGGAGACGTAAGCAGCTTCCTAAAAAAATCCAGCCTGAAATATCTTATTCCAGTGAGGAACTAAAGCTAATAATCAGATAATGGAAGTCGAATTGAGCGCGAAATTCGACAAAAACAAGATTGAAAAGGGTACAAAGACAATTGACTGTGGTGTTCCAGACCGTTGTTGATTTTAATTAGGTGGATGCAATTATGCCATATTATCAAAACCCTTCCTGATTAAGATACAGTAGCAGTCCCAGTTTGGTTGGTCTCTGGTTTTCTGTTTTTCTTTTTTTTTTTAACAAGGAATATTTTGGTATTTTGCTACTAGGTTTTCTGTTAGCTTTCTTATCTTCCTACTGGTTGAGCTGAGCTGGAGTAAGCTAATTACACTAATCTCTTCCCTGTAACGCAGGTCCCCAGCGAGGGACGAACCTTTCAAAAGTTATGTTCTGATTGAGAAGCTTCACTGTTACTGCCGTTTCTTTTTACCAATATCCTTTACAATTAGGCAATTCCAGGTGAAGTTGATGTGGTGTTTTGGCCCTTCTGGGAGCTCAAATTGTAAAGAATCAGATACGATGAACCCTGAACTTGATAAGATCATGGGTTTTATTTTTGTAGAAAAAAAAGTAAACTAAGTATTGATGAAAATAAAATCTTCTCTGTATCGTTCCAATTGCATCGGATGTACCTAAAAGGACTTTGTTCTAAAGGTGTGGTCCAATTAGAGCCACCCATCAGGTAGTAGTGATAAAAGTGAAAGAAAATGAAGAACTGGGCTCCCCAAGGAGAAGGCAGGTAAATGGACGCAGCAGAAATTGGGCTTTCGTTTTGTTATGACACCCACGTATTTGCTTATCAAGAAAGGCTGGTTTTGCACTGTAGAAGTTTCTACCACAGAGAGCCAATTGGATTGTGGAACAAGTTGATACCCTTGAACCGCTTTTCCTTGCTCTTTCTGTATTCCTCCAGAACCATCGCTTTCCGCGTGGAGTTATCCATCTCTATCCACACGTAGTATACACGCAGCACCCAACAACAATAAAAGCGGCAAAAGAGTTGAAAAGAATAGATGCTTCTGTGCCTATCCAAAGCAACGAGAATATAGCGATTAAGGAAAGTAAACATAAATGACGGTCCACACAAATCTGCCCTTTAACAACTTTTCAGTATTTGAATTTTTGATGTGATTGAGTTGATTTAATATTTGGAATCGGAATCTTCTTTGTGATTTCCTATTTTTCAGTTTTAGGCATTCGGCCCCTCCTATATAATACCTACGTATACCTACATTCTTCACCATCCAAATTTCTTGAACAGATTTCCATAGCAGCAATTCAAGTTCCTACGTCCGAAACCATCTGTTGTTACTTTCAATCTGATTTTAATCCTTCTTTGATCACAAGGAAAGGGAAATATCCAATTGTTATAATCAAGAATGGAGTGCTATCCATTGGACATCACGTTAATATCTGCAGAGGGACTAAAGGATGTGAATACGTTCTCCAAGATGGATGTTTTTGCAGAGGTTCAGATTTTGGGATACCCTAAGAACAAGAAGAAGACACACGTTGACAAGAATGGTGGAACCAATCCCAAATGGAACCATCACATGAAGTTCACCATTGATGAGCTTTCCCTTAAGAATCCAGGCACATCCCTCCTCATTCAGCTCAAGTCTGATCGCACTTTTGGCTCTGACAAGGAGATTGGAGAGGTTAACATCCCGATTTCTGAACTTTTTGATGGTGCTGGTGCTACCACCTCGGATTCTGGTGAAAGGGTTGTGAAATATCAGGTCAGGACTTCCTCAGGGAAGCCCAAGGGGACCCTCAAGTTTTCGTACAAATTTGGGGAAAAGTTCACACAACCGGTGGAAACAAAGAAGAAGAATGTGGATGATCCTGTAACTGCATATCCTGCTCCTCAACATGCTGCAGGGGCTAGCATGGCATACCCAGGGCCTTATCAGGGTTATGCCATGCCTCCTCCTGCTTATCAGCAGCATTATCAGCAAACCCAAGGAGGATATGCTCCTCCTCCTCCAGGGTATGGTGGATACCCTCCAACAGGATATCCACCTGCCGCTGCACCAGGTTATGGATATCCACCCCCTCCCGGGTATGGATATCCTCCCCAGCCGTATCAGCAAGTCCAGCCCCCTAAGAAAAATAAGAGCAAGATGGGGCTTGGAATGGGATTAGGGGCTGGGCTGCTTGGAGGACTGCTGGTTGGAGATATGATTTCTGATGTAGGAGAAATGGCTGCCTATAATGAAGGCTATGATGATGCATTGGGTGACATCGGTGACTTCTAGACGAGTTCAGTATCCTAACCATGTTTGAATGGTTGGTCGTGTTATGTTCATTTGATGTTTTTATGCTAGGGTAATCTTAATTTTTCTTGTTAGTCCTTTTGGTGTTTTGAGAGGGAGAGAGACCGGGACATAGAATGATAAACAAGAAACACAATGTTGGATGTATACATACTTTGTCATCTGATCTAAGTATTTGAGTATTAACAGAACATAAAAAAATCCTCAGACAGCCCTGGACTGGTGTATCTGTGGCCTAGTTCCTGATTAGATTTCCCCAGTTTCATGCATTTGTTCTTTCTTTATTCTTAGAGACCTTTTTAAAAATAGGCATAATAGGAATAGTGTGACAGAGTTTTGGCTCTCTATTTTCATGCATCTCTTGCATAGTTTTGGCTTCCGCATCAACTTTTTCATATTTCAGAAGTTCGCTTTATCTCACCTTTGGCCAAAAGCAGGCGCTTATGTGAAATTTTTTTCATTTGAACTTTGTCGAAATGGCTATCCTTGGGTCAGGTGAAGATTTAGATCTAATCTTTTTGACTCCAACTCAATTTCATACTTGGCCAAGCAACCGCATCTCCAAAATTTGGACGCCGCAAACGGTCTACCGTTGTTCAAATCATAAAGCTAACCATTCCGATCAGTTTGAGACCGATGGTGATCATGGTTCGCCGTTACTGGTAGCAGTGGCGATTGTTTCATATACATCGCGGTATATTTGTCAAATATTGGTGATACGCACATTATAATACATAAATTTTTTTTAAAAAAACTAAAAAAATTTCTAAAAATAAAAAATACCATAACAAGCACAATTATCAATTTAAATTGATTAAACACCTACATTGTCATATATAATCACTAATTATTTAAATAAAATAATGTTGCTATAACCATACATCTTTAGCATCAGAAGTAAATGATTTTAACATCGATTTTATATGACATCAAAACTTAAATATAAGAGTAAAATTACCAATATTTTATATAACACAATAAGTATTTCACAAAGAAAGTATGGTATTTAGTTCAATACAATAAAGAAACAAATATCTATTAAATAATATTACAAAATACAAAAACATAAGCAAGTATCATATCCTTAGTAAGCATTTTAATCATAAATTAATCAATAAAAACTTTTTGTTGGATTGGAAATGATAGACTTGCAAAAGGTTGCAAAATTGGAAAAAGAAATCTATGTTGTAAGATGAAAATTTTATATCCTTTGATTCAAAGCATTGCATAGAAGAAAGAAAAAGAGAGATGATGAGATTGGGTTTTTTGGTTCACGAGTACACCTTCTTCTTTGACTATATGATATATGCTTAATGTTTGGCTCTAATTTGCAATCCCATTACTTTGTATGGTAGGTGAGAAGGTTATTTCTTGATTGCTCATTCCAACATTATAATTACTATTCTTCAAATTTTTTGTTTCCTTTGTAGTATTTTGTTATTAAAGGAGGGGAGTAATGAGAATTGTGTTTGCTTTCTCAAGTTTTTGAGTTCATAACAGTGGTGAGTGGTGAATAGTGCATATCACCGAGATCTCAGGATGAAACTAAGATCTCAGTCAATTTTCGCCAATAATGTATCATATTGTTTCAAATCTGTTGATATTACCGATTTGTAGTGATATGTATCTAATTTAGTTTCAATAGCGATGCTGGTAACGATATTGTATTGGTAGACCCTGTTATAGTTATAACTCGTGCGATACATTGCGGACTCGTATGATACAGCAAACCATGGTGATACGTCCATATTTAGTCAAGTAAAGAATTGATCATCTTTTTTATCGTTGGAGATTTAGAACACTCACATTTGAAGAAGCTTGCTGGTTGGAATCCTTGCTTACCTGCTTGATTCCTTAAATAAAATTTTGAAAGAAATTTGTGTGAATCAGTTTGATGCGAGTGCTGCGGTTGGCATTTAAACAGATATTATTGCATTATAGTGAAGAAAACAAGTCCTGTTCATTTTGCTAAATCAGAAGAGTTAAGAATGTTTAAACATTGTGATTTATTGACTACCCAAGCATTGATAGACTCGTTCAGATTGCAGATCCGTCACATTATGGTGAAGGGAAGGTGTAAGAGGAATGCTAGCTACTCTTTTGGCCCTCTGAGAGAAATTCATTTCACAAGTTGGCTACTCTTCATTCTCTAATTTCCTGCGTCGATTTTCTCTTCTTTTTGGATGTAGTAGAAGAATGTGCAAATTTCTTGTTTTATCCCCTATAGAAACAAAGGAATTTGCTCTAGTAGTGGCTTAAAGCGAGAAGGGTGTCACGTATTTTAAGGTGAAAGACCACCTATTGTCAGATTGTGGAGTTCTTGGCAACATGTGCAGGTCACAATTATGAAATCTATGCTAATTCTTGATTATTCACCTCTAATGATTTTTAATATCAAGTTGCATCTTAGTGATAAAACAATGTCGAGAACTTGAATTGTATGAGCATTGTTTACATTTTGCATTATGGCAAAGGATGTTATTTCTTTCTTTAGTTTTTTACGTATTATTTAGGCTCTGACTTTAGAATTGATGTTCACTTTGGTTATTGCACTGAATACATATGCAATCAAGATCATATATTAGCTATCAAAAATTTTAAAAGATAAATAACTACTACATTCTTTTTTGGAGGGAAATAAATCACTTAAAGTTGACTAGAATTCTTCTAGCTAAAACAGAGTCGTTTAAGATAATTCTTCTTTTCGTTTTAGAAGTTTATCTTGATATCTAATTGTAAGTAGCGTAAATTGGACTCCTTTTCTTCATCAAACTACGCCTTTTTCATTAAATTGAACTCCTTTTCTTCATCAACTACACCTTTTCATCAATCATATCTCTGTCTCAATTGTACTTCTTTAACACCCCATTTTCCTCTCAATTTCCCGGATCCTTCTCTCCCATTCATCCCAAAATAAATAAATAAATAAAAGAAAAATAAAAGAAAAATGGGTTACATACCCATAGAAATCATAGTAAAATCAGCAGAAGTTCTCAAGAATGTCAATTTTTTCTCCAAAATGCTTCTTTACACAACTGCATCTCTACTTGGCGACGACTCTTCTACCTCAAAGGAAAACAAAACAAAAGTTGACGAACACAGCGGTTCGCAGTCCCTTTTGGTGGTTCCCCATGAAGTTTCATGTTGATGAATCAAAGTTGCTAAAAAATAATCTCATGCTTTTGTTCCAAGTCAAGTGTAGTCGAAACTTTGGTGACAAAAATGTTGGGAGTCTTGCACTTCCAGTGAAAGAGCCATATGATTCTAGTTTAAACCAAAAATTGCCTAATAATGTTGCTTACACCATCAACTCTGGGATGTCAAGGAGACACCGTGGTATACTATATATCTCGTATATGTTTCGTATATGTTTTCCTATGAGGAAGGAATTGAAGAGATTAATCAGAATGATCAGACTTATCAGATTCAGAGTTCAAGAAAAAATAACAATGCTTCTCTATGTGCACCTGTGCCCGCGCCATACATGGTTCAAAGTCGCGGTTGTGGCTCGTACCGTTCAACATCTGACTTGGCATATCAATCACGGACATATCGGTCACGGTCGTGGTTGGTACCGTTCAACATCTGACTCGGCATATCAATCACGGACATATTGGTCGCGGTTGTGGCTGGTACCGTTCCACATCTGATTCGGCATATCCCGTGTCATACATGGTTCAAAGTCGTGGCTCGTACCGTTCCACATCTGACTCGGCATATCCCGTGCCATACATGGATATCCCGTGCCATACATGGTTCAAAGTCATAGTTGTGGTCCCGGTTGCGGTCGTGGCTCGTACCGTTCCACATCTTATTCGGGATATCGGTCGCGGTCGTGGCTCGTACCGTTCCACATCTTACTCGGGATATCGGTCACGGACATAACGGTCGCAGTCGTGGCTCGTATCGTTCTTCATCTGACTCGGCATATCAGTCACGGTCTCGGCGAGACGCATATTTTACAACAATTTTCATTTGAAAAATTATAAATAATCATTTAAAATATAAAAAAATGCTAAACAAAAATAACCAAAAAAATTAATATACAAAATCTTATTTTTACCGATATAAAAAACAATATATATCTTAAAGCATTCAATGCTATCATAAACTGAATAAATATAACATAGAATACAATTTTAAAAGTAATAATTGGAAAAGTAAATGGAAGAGTAGTCAAAAGAATTAATTTTTTCGAAGGCATGCCCACGCTTGAAAATAAAAATGTCAGAAGAGATTTTGTGACGTAACATACCTGTATTATTTGACTAAAAACCTTCTATAAATCAATTGTTAAAAAAATTTGATTTTTTATTTTTTATTTCCTAATCTAAATTAAATTTATAATCTCTTATGGTACTGATTTCATAACTTATTCTTATTTGCGTGAACAAGCCAAACCTTTTTTTTTTATATTAATACATAAAATTAGTTTGAGATCTAATTTAGAAAATTTTTTCATTGAGGCAAACAAGAGTGAAGACCAAGAATTTAATGGCGAGTTTGGTGAACGGGAGGAATCGCCGACATTGATCCCACCAAAGCCCTTTTGAAAGAGGCTGTTTTTCAAATTACAAATAAAAGTAATCGAGCTTTGTGTCATCACAGCACCATATAACCTTCAGACTCTTTTTACTTAAGGAAGCAATCTCATTTATTTTCTTAATTAAAACTCTATTTTATTTCTATTTTATTTTCTTTTCTCTAATTGCGTAACACCTTCCCTCTTCCTCTCACGGTAAGTCCCCTATACCTCTCCCTCTTCTCTCGATCGATGACTCCACCCCCCACCCTTGTCTCTGTACCCCCTACCCATCACCTCCATCTCCTCTATGTCTATCCTTTCTTCAACCACCACTGCAACCGCCCCTCCCCTCTTTCCTTTCTCGCCTCCCTCTTCTTCCTCTCTGTTGGATCCGCCGATTACCACTACCTAATTCACCCCACCACCCACTATCTCTTCCCACCCGCCACCTCCCTCTGCAAAAAAAACAGCCCCTTGCCATCTTGTGGTTGTGATTTGATCGTTTGTGTTGCTGTGATTTGGTAATTTGGTGGTCACTGAGGTGGTGTTGAGAGTGAAGGTGGAAGCTTTAGTGTGATTTTTTTTTTGGTTTGGCCCGAGTTGACCGGGAAGACTCGATCACGACTCAGCCGTTTTTTCTAACTCAGAGACAACTTGGTCCGAGTCAACCAAATTCCGACAAGTCCTCAGCGAGTTTGCCGTCTCCGAGTAGCATGGGAGCGGTCTCGGACCGAAGGACTCTGTTCCGCTGACAACTCGGCCGAGTCATCTCCAACTCGGCTGAGTCTTTGAACCATGGTGCCATATCTCAGTCCTACACCTTCAGCAACATATATTGCCACGGAAAATGATGAATGTTTTTCTGCAACAACCCCTATTGATTCATCTACAATTTATCAGTGGATGGCTATAGTTTTAGGTGTACTACACCTTCAGCACCGCATTTGCCAGTTGAGCACGGATGTTCTTTGAGATATTCTAGCCCTTCTTCAGCATGTTTACTTGAGGATGAAATGAATTCGTGTACAAACTGTCATGATGTTTAACATCCTGATATCGAAAAGCTAGCACTTGACTTGATCAACAGAGAATAATCTGCCAATAATGTGATTTTGGATTGGTGACTTTCAAGTTTGCACGCAATTATTTTGAAGGTACGCCACTTAAAAATTAATTGTGTATGCCTTCAAGTGTACAATCTGTTTCGGGTACTTCATGTCTATGATATTGATTTTGTTTATTAACGTCCACTTTTGTCTTTAATTTTCTTTTTGTTTTCTTGTATGACAGTTACTACAAAGTATGGTTAAATCTTTTGGTCGTGAGAATATTTCCCAATTCATTTCTTCTTTCACCTGTTGGATAGTAAGGTCCTAATTTTAGGTGTTGGGTGTCAGACTAGCAAAATAAAATTTTTTACTGAAATGCAGTGACAAGTAGAGTTGTATCCACAGGGACTAATCGATTTATTTTTTATTTTCTTGCTAACTAAAATTAAGAAGGGGATTTGAGGATAACTAAAGTAAAGAGAATTCAAATTAAGAAATCCAATCTTGCAAATTTAGATTAATCGAATTCAAATGAAACCTAGCCTCTAGTCAAAGTAATAATTTTCACTTTCGTTCAATTTGACTGATCATTTACTCAGATAATAATTTCCTATGCTCATGAATAAATTGGTTATATTTGTTAACAAGCTCTAACAACCTGTCTTTCCTTACCGTGTCGATAATCAAAGTAAGGCCGTTAGTTACTTTCCTAATCAAAGTATAACCCTAGGCAAGACCTTAGGATTCAATCTCTGATAGCATTAAAAATTAGAAACGCCACCAATTCTAGCCAGCAAATACCTAAGAGGCTTTGTTTAAATTGGATTATATATTTCCGTGATATAATCCAAAAATTTCTGTTACATTTGAATTAATCACTCACCACTAATACTAAAATTATCAAACAATTATAGATTTGACGTTTTAAATGGCTATAGATTATCTAATAATTAAATAGTGATCAGTTATTTAATTGTGCAAAATAATCACACAAGAATGAATACAATCACCTTTGAATTTAAACAAAGCATATATAAATCCTCATAAACACAAAAAATAAATTAAACTAACTAGATCTCACTTATCCTTCAACTAGATGAATTAAATAGTGATCAGTATTACATGAATTAGAGTTTCAATTATCCTTCAACTAGAATAGAGATAGAAAAACTAAAACTAAGAAAACTGAGAGTTGAATGCTGTAGAATAAAAAATGTAGGCGTCCCCTTCTTGCCGTCTAACATTTCTTCCCTTTTTCTTCTGTTCACGCCAATTTTACATAAAAAGGAAAGATTCCTTTTTCATCCCTAATTCTACTTGCTACAAATAAAAGCTTTCTTTCCAAGGGAGTTCATTACAATTAGGAAAGTATTGAGTCTTCCAATTGCAACCTATTCAATTCATGATCTCTCAAGCTTTCACAAATTTGCACCTCAACCTAGTTAAAGCGTGGGCACGCCCTATGATCTTAAGTCTTTTGGAAAATTGAGCAATTTAAAGTCTTTCTCCACACAACTCCTACAAATAAGGCCAAATACCAAAATGAATAAAAGGGAAGATTAAGCACTATCTTTAGTTAAAATAGAGAGTAATTAAATACAATTTTTGTGCAAATTTCACTCTCTAACATTAGGATGCAGAATTTAAGAGAAATTGTAACTCCAAAAATGAGTTGTAAAGTTAATGAAATGAACTCAAATGCGAGACGAAGTTTCAAATATGACCATAAGTTCTGAAGCTCTAATTGGCAGCTTTCTTAGAAGAAATATTTTCCCTTCACATTTTATTTCTCCTTCGTTTTCACCTCTTCTTCCGAATCACAAGAAGTTCTCCAAGGTACTACGGAGGACTATGTAGCGTCGAGATACATCTCCGAAGCCTCAGCAACGTTGGATGGCTCAATTCCGGAATGCTGGGATCACTCTTCACAAAAACTGGATCCTCTGCAAAAGAATGTTTCAATTAAAATTGAGTAATAGTAACAAGCTTTAATTTATAGGGATGATCAGGCGACAAAGGGTCGTACCACATTGTTGCATGTTTCTTGTATCAGATGACGAGAATTCTTCATCAAGAAAATGATAAATATTGGCAAGAAGGATAATAACACAAATGATGAAAACATAAATTTTTGAGAACTTGCCTTGAATATTCTTCAAAATTTCGTTCGGCTGAAACATATTCCTTTTTCAGAATCTTATCAATCCTCTTATGTACTTGGCAACTAGTTAAGCGTTGCCCTGTTCTAGGGATGATTTGTCACCGCAATAAGAGGCTTAGTAGGCATGTCTAAATATTTGGATTTCATCCTTATTAATTTAAAATGAATATTCTAAGTTAGATTTGAATATTCAACTCAGTTTATCTATTACTCCATATTACTTAACTTTGCTAATGTTAACGTGGAATAGGGGACGTGGCCGTGGGGCAAGTATCATGCTTTACATGGACAATCTTGTTCAAGTCCTTAGATCATTATAGCAACATTATTCTAATGATTGAATACAGCTACAATTGGAAACAATAAATTAGCAATACAAAGCACGTCTATATTAGGGCATCAATATTCGGTAACGAAGGATAACTTGAGTATAGAATAGGAATATGATCAGGAGTAGGAATGTTCACGACTCAAGATATTTGCTAGCTTCTCATGAGTAGCTCGGTCAACGATTGGCACGAGCTCAAGTTGCCTGCACTCGAGGCCAATCTCTAGTTGAATTCAAGTAACATAAATCGAGCTCGAGTATTTAAGTATTTAAGTAATACAAACACACCCACTATTCAAGTATTTAAGTAATACACACACACACGTACACATATACATATTATTTTTTATAAATAGGTGATATAACTAAAATACTCATACATTTTGGATGAATTACATATTTTTATTGATGTTTGAATTCAAGCTCGAGCTCTGATTTTGATACTCAATCGAGTTGAGCATAACAAAATATTTCGATTAGCTCAATGTACAGGCTCAACTCGGTTTGTTTATACCCATAATTTAGTGGAGATGTAAAAGAGAATTATTGAATGATATCATATGCATTACTTCCTGCATTACCACCTCCCGATCTGGGACATAATAGTCAACACAAGTATCACATGACACAAAGGAATAGCACCATTTGCCTTTGGTAGTGCAAACTCCCCTAGTTCAAGTTGATCTTGGCAATCCACATCAACCCTAAAGTCTGTTTCTTCCTCCATTTAATAAATTTTCACGAGTTTCAGCTAAACCCGCGTTCCACAATTCAACATTACTTCACTGTAATCTTTGATGAATCTCATATTAAAATTTTTGAAGTCCATCCCCATTGGACTGTATCTTTTAAGCTAGTCCACTCCAAGAATCACATCACTATTGTCACGTCCCAAGCCTCGAGACGCACCCATCGTGCTTTAGACTAAGCTAAGATACAAGGTATCACATATCAAAGTAGTTAACATTTCATATATCACATAATCGAATAGATATCATTAATTACAAGTACAATGCCATCGAACACCACAATCTTCAAGCCTTCAAATACACAAGAGGCACCTACTACAAACACTAGTCTCAATTACATAGTATCATAAACATAAAGATAGTCTATCCACCATAAGTACTAAAACACTACATCATAACAAGTCATATCATAGCATAGGCTCACAAGAAAAGTAAAGCTACTACTACTAAACATAATATTCATGACTCATCCTCTAACTCCACAAACCGGTCCACTATTCTTCTACAAGATCATTTTTCACTGCGTTTCAAAAACACAAGGCGTGAGTGACAAAATCACTCAATAAGTAACAAATGTATCACCTTGTGACTTGAGAGTGTCATACATATATTTACTTTCAAAACACATAGTTAATAGTTTATATAAGTACAAAAGTAACGGGACAATTTCACGTTTAATCACAAGTCACATATCGTAGCATAAAATCAATTAATGAGTTCAAACAAGGCTCTAGATATTCAAGTTGTTAACTTTAACCTGATTAACATGATCATACTAAATTTTACCCGGTCAGTCCGGTCATTCGGTTAAATTTAACTCAGTTAGCATGGTCATACTGACTTTCACTCGGTTAGTACGGTCATTCATATAACAACAAAACACCATACAAGGAACTAGTCCAGACAAGGTTATCATACACAATAACTCAGTCAATTCATTATTCACACAGTTCATTTGCACTAAGTATATTCAAATAATAATTGTAAAACAAGAACATAACCACAATTAAGCCGTTTAATAGAGCAAATACAATTCCAAAACAAGTGAACTTTAGCAATTATCATTTTCCAAAACCAAGGGATACAAGTACCACTTACTTCGATCCATGCTAGCTCAAGTAATCTACAAAAGGTTGATCACCTTCTTTGCATAAAATACACAATCAAACACTCAATTATACACTAATTCTATCAATAAATCATTATTGAAGCTTAAATCTAGACTTAGAACACAAAAAAAGAGCAAAACGACCCAAAATGAAGTGATTCGCTAGTGGGGATTCAATGATCCGTACCACGAATCTATAGAGATGAACCCTCTGGTAATTTCCTTCACCCATTTTATCAAACACTTGGTAGGCATCAACCCTAAACTCAAAAAAATTTGGAAAATGGTTTGAAAAATCCACCATTAATACTCAAAAACACATTATAAACCATAATCCAACCACCAAATCTTAATTAATCATGATTCACCATACAAAGTAGAAGACCCATCATCAAACTAAAGCATAATCACCATTATAATACAAAACATGGCCATTAAAACACAATCGAACAACCAAAACCTCAATTACCCATTAATCATCACACTCAAATGGAAAATTCATAATCAATCTTAAGCATACACAACCGTTATTAACACAAAGTATAACCATTAAAATATAACCCATTATCAATATCATCATAATCTACCTATTTCCTTACTAATAACCCAACAATTACACCAATTACTATCCAATAGCAAAAACCCAAGAAGAATAGAGTAGAAATTGGGAAAATTACTTTGAGTAGTAAGAGTAGGAGTAGAGCCCTCTTGATTCTCTTTACTTAATTACTCTTGGTTTGGCAAAATCTCACCTTAATTAGAGAGAGAAATGAAGGAATTAGGAAGTGGGTCTTTGGGGAGGTAGAGAGAGAAAGAGATGAGAAGGCAAAATGAAAATGATGAGGAAACCTAATCTTTCTAGGCATAAGACTTAGATTCAAATGACAATTAAGCCCTCTCTCACAAAGAAATATTACTTCTTCAAATTAGTGATTGTCAAATTACCAAAATGCCCATAAGGGTCCCTGGTATTACAACTATCCTTCCTGAGATATTGACGACAATATATCCCTGTTTACTACTGTTACCATCAAAGTCATGGTTTCTTCAATTTTACATTTTTACTCTTAATCAACCCTTTTATCTATATAAAATATGTGTATTCCACTATCATTTACTATTATCAGAGGTTTCTTTTTAATCATTCCCTTGAGCTTGATAGTTTTATGCTATGCTTCTCCAGCCAAAGCATTGATTGATGTTTCCATCACTTCCTCTGGCGGAAGGCCGACCATATAATCACAAGACATTTCATTCTCCTCCTCTCCTAGGAGTTCATTTACATCATTTTTCCTGTTGCAAACTACAAGCATAAAATTTAGGTAGGCATCCTTGAACGCGTAGCCAAAATTATAAGGCTCCTTTCGTTTATAGCATAGGCCTTGCTTTCTTCTAGTGTTAAGATTTTTCTGAAGTTATTTTGTTGTGTAAATGTTGGTTTATAATTGTTTTTGTGCTGGGAAGTAGTATCATTTGTGTTAGGGTATTATGTCCAACAAATGAAGGCCCCCAAATAGCACTTTGTGCAGATAAGTATCTCAAAAGTTTTATTAAGATCCTTTTACAATGATCAACAAGAATAATATTTATTTCTCCGTCCATGGTGAGTCAAAAGATACAAGATACACCAAATAAATCTCCTTAACTTGTATCTTATAACAAATTTTCACAATTAACAAACTTTCACAAATAACAAATGTCGCAGCAAATTTTACTGCCTTTTATATAAAAATTCAAATGGGTCCAAATCAATAGCTAAAAATACCAAACAGCTCCAACCTTTATTGAACCTGTAAAAGTTGTAATTAGAATTTTCTTGACCATCTACCATAGCTCAAAGTTGATGTTGCAATAAACTTCTCAACGTCAAATTTTTTTGTGATTATAATTGCCATCAAGAATAGCCAAAGTGTTTGATATCAGTTTGTTATGGCTATACACGATGACAAAAAATAAATATAAAATATAATAAGCAAAATAACAAGTTTAACACGGTTCGTTTAAGATGATCTGTATCCACGAGAGAAGAAGTAGAAATCTACTAGCCAAAGGAGAGGACACAAATTGAGTAACACTCTAAAACCCACAAAAGAAACCGAAGACACAAGCCCAAAAACACTACAGACTTCAATGATATAAGTAGCTCCTGGTCAAGACACTTTTTGATTATGATAAGTCATATAATGCATCTAGTAATCTAAACTTAATCTTTCTTTTGATTAATTGTAATACCTATACGATGCTGTTTAAAATCATAATATTTGCCATTTAATACTGCTATAGTTAATACGTTGTTTTCTAAAGATAAGATAATTTTGCAATGTTGTACAATTCAATCCCCAAATCGACAAACAAACAATTAGGATAGCATAAACAAACCAGAAACATTTTAAAACGACATATGTAAAAGAATCACACAATCCAACCATACTATCTAGATGAACATACATCGATCCATAGACAACTACAGAACGACAATTGACGCATGAAAAACAAATAACCAAGATTATTGATAAATATACGTCTAACATGTACAAAATATATCTAAACCAAAAATGCAAAAAAAAAATAATTTTTTTTTCTATTCTAATTGTACAGCTATAAATTGTTGTATACCTTTAGCAATTTTATAACCTATTAACAACATTTCAAACAAAATAAAAAAAAAAGAGGCCCATGCATATATGGATCAAAATTTTCAACAACTAACATTCGGGATCAACTTTGTATTGAATCAAACATTTTCAAGTCAATAACAACCGAAAAATTAAAGACCTGTATGAATCTATTGTTTAACTATTTTCATAAACATTGGTATTAAAAAAGGTCTAAAAATGTTTAAGTTTATAAAAACTTTCAAACTATTGTTTTCTGTGTTAACATTGCTCTTATTTTCTAAATGTCAATTCACCAAACATATATAGTATTATATACTTATTATAAAAAAATCCTATATGTTTCAAAACCATAGCCACCTATTCTACAATTTAAAAAATCAAAGGTTTTGTAAACTTAATACAAAAATACAAAAATATATTTTCGTTCATAATTTTTTCCTCTCCAATTTATTCAATGTACTAATCTCTTTTTTCCCATAATTTCTAAGTTATAAATTCATTTTACAGCTGATGCATTTTATAATTACTATCTGACATTCAAAACACCTTTCTAATTTATCTATTTTAAAAAAAATTATATACAATCAAAATTATTCTCTCAAAATTTATCTGTACATATTATGTTGTCATTTTATCTTTTATCGTTTG
Organism: Mitragyna speciosa; assembly: GCA_024721245.1. Classification (NCBI taxonomy): domain Eukaryota; kingdom Viridiplantae; phylum Streptophyta; class Magnoliopsida; order Gentianales; family Rubiaceae; genus Mitragyna; species Mitragyna speciosa. The sequence continues at coordinate 20,771,665 of CM045558.1, forward strand.
ATTATTTTTACTAAAAGAAATGTTAACCATAAAAAATAATTGTTATGTGAACAGGATAGTAATGCAAATGAATCATACAAAGCACTGGTTGGTAAGATCTTAGCAAATTATTTATTCATTAATAAGATTAAAATGGTAGCTGATAGTGTGTGTATATATATGATACTTATAGAAAGCTCTGGAAATAACCAGCTTGTCCCAAGCGATCAAATCTCACCCTTATCTTTTATAATTTGGCATACAGGTACAAAAGAACCAGTAATACAAATATTATCAATTTATATACAATTATTTTATCGTAAAAAAATAATCAAATATTACATGTGTAGAAAATTTTGCAACAATTTACACGGTGAATAAAAGACCAACTTGGTCCAAATATTATCATTAGACATGATGCTGACACAACACTAGTGAAATAAACGATCTTTACTTCACATTTCGCTGGGAAACATTTACGTGGTACAATCAAATTGAATACAATGATTTATATTATTATTATTCAAGTTCGATGAACTAAATCAGTTTCAAGTAATGATTTTCAACAATGCTGGACAACCAAAAAAATTAACGTGGACAACAACACTCTTAGCAAGGCAGCAATTAATTGAAATACTATGTACAAGTATACTCTGTACATCCCACGTGAGGAAAAATATTAAATGCATTACGTGTATTACCACGTAGGATACTAGAACCAATAATTTATCGCTACGTGGTAATGGCAGTCCACATATTGTATTATTTAGTGATATGTGATTAATTATAATGCACTACGTAATGCACGCAATATCTACTCCCTGCAAATTTTAGACAACAATTGCATAAATATCTAAACTATTTGTCTTATTTGTTAGAGTATAACGATCTGCCGAAGATTGGAAGCAAACAATGGTATCATCGCTTGATCAATGTTTCTAGCAAACTTTTAACTATGTAAGTGCATGTTAGTAAAAAGGGGTTTCAAATCTTCTGTTATACCTTTTCTATTATACTCCTATTTGGCCAGTGTCTCATATTTAAAATAACAAGAGTTTAATCAAATAAGACATGGGACACTTATTCATCAGTAGAGGACTCTTGTTATATGCTTATGTAATTAGTAAATATCATATGCTCAAAATAACAAGAGTCTAATTAAATAAGATATGTGACACTTGTTCATCGACAGAAGATGTGACAAAGAGTGTAACAGGAGAATGTAACAAAAACCTTGTGTCGGAAAAAGGCTTGGACGGAAGAAGTTTTCCGGAAACCGATGTTGGAGTTGGTGGCAACATGGTACTTTTGGAAATCTTGTGGAAAGACTTGAGGGAAATGGATGTTCATTATTAACAAGTCTCGGTCCTTTGGAAAATATTGTGGAGAAAACTGTAGGAAATTGCGGTTGATTTAACAAGTCAAAGAAGACAATCAAAAAGGAATTATTTGCAGACACGAGGAAAATTCTACATTATTTCCTTTGAAAAAAATTCTCCAAAAAAAAAAAAAAAGAAATAGCAATAGCCCACCGCTTTGCAGTCAAACAAACAATTGGAAAAGATAAAAAATTTTCAAAACCGTCAGCTTAGCTTGCTAAGTCATTTTAATGTTATTCAAATGTGTTCCTTTTTGTGTATTTAAAAATGTCATTTCTAAAAACAAAAAATAAAAAAAAATGTCATTTCTTTAAAATTTTATATGACTTTAATTTTAGAGATAAAATAAGTAATCATTATATTAGTATGACATCACATTTCACGTGTTCCTTTTCTCTTATATAAATAAATATATTTATTTATTTTTATTATATTTCATATTCTTACCCCAATTGTAAAGTTTGAATTAAAATTACTTTTTTTTTAAATGTGCATAATCAATAGTATTAAATTTAATTAATATCACTAAACCAAGTTCAAAAACCCTAGTCCTCAGTCAGCAGCTGTGTGCACCCCACTTCTTTAAATTCAAGCCACACGCTCCTCAAATTTCACTTCACCTCCTCTCGCCGGAACCACCTTGACCGCCGGAATCCGACGACATGCTCTCTCCCACTATCACTGCCCAAACCTCCGCCATCCATCTCCACCCCACCACCACCACCACCACCACCACCACCACTACATACACCGGCATACCCATTATAACACCATCTATCATTACTATCATTACAATTTTCTAAGAACAAAAATTGCCTTTTATCTCTCAAAAGAATCACGAGAAAACCCTTGTTTTTTCCCCTTAATTGAATCGATTTGCGGGATTTCTGTAGCTAGTTGAGATGTCAACTGTTTATCAACAATTGCCAGCCTTGAAGAGCTTGAGGGACTCAGCCCCATTCAATTTGACCCCTCCTCATATCAGTAAAAGGTTTAATTAGTTTAATCATAAACTATCGCTTTCGTTACAAGATTGTATTGGTTCATTAGAGAATTGGAATAAAGCTAGAATCTTTGCCTAGGATTTTTACTCATTTTGCTAGTGAATCCCACTTGTGGCGGGCCACATAGGTATAGTGATGAAGAAAATGATGCAAGAATGTGTCCCTTATTTGGACCGTAAGTTCCACAAGTGAGGCCGTAAACGGATCCATTCAATAATTTTTTACTAATATTTCCTTTTTGGTTATTAGAGTCGGATGGCTTTTGTTTCTTATAGATCGATTATGACAAGATTGCCATAAAATTTGGATGTTTAATGTACTGAATTCATGTGAAGATGTTCTGGTTTACATTGGTCTTGTAGAATAATGCCCTATAAGCTTAGGTTTCATTCTTCTCTAAATTATGTGGAAAATGTCATGAATGTGTGATTCTCAAACATATTGCTGGGCATATGATGGTCCATTTATATTCTATTTTATTTGGTGTGTGATCATACCTGTTTTTCATTACAACTTGCGAGGCTCTATTCTGGGAATTTCAGTGGTATGTGTTGGAATGGTGGAAATGATAACCAGTTGTTTGTATCTGATTGATTGGTATAGCCATTACTTTTATGGAACTGATCTAGTCTTTTTAGTTAAGATAGATGATCGTGAATGATACAGATCTAGGAGAGTAGGATAACCGTATATTCTTGCTGAACGATATGATTTCTTTCTTTGCAGCAGGGAATGGGAACAAGTGGTTGGAAGATAAATGTTGTACCGACCCACTCATTCCTGTGATTGGCTAATGTCTTGACATTAAGTATTTTGAACATGTTTAATAATAGTGCTCCAAGTAGGTGCTAGGATTTGTTGATTTGAATTATCATCGCATCTATGCTGCATATTATTGCATTGAAGCTAGATATTAACCTTTTGATCTCACATTTGGACAATATGCATAGCTTATTTTTTGTGCTGGTTTCTGTAAAAGGTTCCACTTATCCTCATACCAGCATTTCTAGATTGTCTATGTTTTCCTTTCTATGGTGATAGAAAGTTTTTATGACAATATAATTGTTACCTGTGGTGCTCTGACATTTTAAAACAATAATGGTCTCTTGCGTGCATTAGTGACAGTTTTGGGTTTGTTTGTATGGAAAATTGTATATGGCATCATGTCATGAAATATGTTCCTGATTGCAGGAAAGCCTGATGTAATTCCTGTGCATCTCTGTGTGTGTGTGTGTGCGCGCACGCGCGCATGCGTGAGAATTGTTGATCCGTTTGAATGAAATTGAACGTGGTGAGAACATCAATGGATATTTCTAAAGGTTAAAAAGATAATTGCAAAATTTTGGAACAGAGTGAGAAAGCATCTTGTTTCAGCTATCATTTCTATAGTGCCCAATTTCTGTTTCTGTTTCTATCCAGGAGGAATGCTACGTGGAGATCTCCTGAAGCTGCTGTTATTCCTAGTTTTCATCTCCCAATGCGCAGTTTTGAAGTTAAGAATAGGTATTCAATTATGGTTTAAGCTTTAATCCTTATGCTTTCATCTGGTATCTTTCATTTAGGATGGTGATTCAGGACAAACCAAGTGTTTTACTTCCTTGAGGAATATATATTTGTCTTTTAGATCTTGCGTCTGTTTCTTCTGAATATTGATTGTCTTGCTAGAGGGGGAGATGGAGACAAAATTGGATGGATGACTAGTAGGAAGTAAACAGGATGGGTTTTTTGGGTGTAAACAGGGTGATTTGATATTTCAAAGGATGTTAATTCTGATGAAATTCTATATGCTTTTGGGTGTCCATTTGTAATTTGTAACTACTATTGATCCGTTGACTAAAGGTTTGAAGATTCACTTTCAAATAGTTCTTTCTCAAAGATGCTTATGTTTTGGAAACATTTGGAAAGGATTCTCTCTGCTAATACTTGTGCCTTCAGCACTTTTCTGTGAGCCAATTTTCACAAAACATTATTAACAAGACAGTAATGTAATATGGAATTATTACAAGTTTCATACAAACATTTTAGTTAGAATGGTGCTAATATTGTTGGTGCTGGTATCCATTATAAGTATTAGAATTAAAATTTTTGCACTTAGACATGCATTTGTCTCATTTACTGGTATTAGTACAGTTTATTATGTATGCATGCCTGTGTGCTTTCGTGTGAAGTATATATGGAAGATTAGGTGCCAACACTTAAAAGTTACGTGCGCCAAAAAAAAAAAAAGTTATGTAAGATTGCAGATGTATATATGGAGAATGCTTGTAGGCAGTCAATACATTTGTTAACTAATATAAGAGATTGCTGGATGGCTTTATTATTGAAGTAATGATTGTAATTCATAAATGCTGGGTATATACTGAGGTAATCACTATTTGTTAATTGCTGTAATTTACTAATGAAGTTGTCGTTTAAGACAGAGACTGTTTTAGTTTTTCTTCTCTATCTGTGTTTGTGTGTGTGTGTGTTATTCTTTTTGGTGGCTTTTTATTTTTTATTTTTTATTTTTTTTTGGGTTGGGGGGGCGGGGGTGGGGAGGAGGACTTCCTCTTCTGTTTATGTTACAATGTTTGTATTGTGTGTGTGCAGGACATTTGCCGAGGATATTAAGTCTCTGAGACTAATTACAGCTGTTAAAACACCATATCTACCGGATGGCAGGTTTGACCTCGAGGCTTATGACTCCTTAGTGAACATGCAAATTGAAAAAGGAGTTGAGGGTGTGATTGTTGGTGGAACCACTGGGGAAGGTCAATTAATGAGCTGGGATGAACATATTATGCTTATTGGTCACACGGTTAACTGTTTTGGTGGGTCAATCAAAGTCATTGGAAACACTGGAAGCAACTCCACAAGAGAAGCCATCCATGCTACTGAACAAGGTTTTGCTGTTGGGATGCATGCTGCTCTTCACATTAATCCTTATTATGGCAAAACCTCCTTAGAGGGCATGATTTCTCACTTTGATAGTGTGATTCCTATGGGCCCTACAATCATCTACAATGTGCCATCTCGTACAGGCCAGGATATTCCACCATCTGTCATTTATGCAGTTGCAGAGAGCCGTAACCTTGCTGGTGTCAAAGAGTGCGTTGGAAATGATAGGATAGAACAGTATACGAGTAAGGGGATCGTTGTCTGGAGTGGCAATGATGATCAGTGCCATGATTCAAGGTGGGCTCATGATGCTACTGGTGTCATTTCTGTTACCAGCAACTTGGTTCCTGGTCTGATGAGAGAACTCATGTTTGCTGGGAAGAACCCAGCTTTGAATTCAAAGCTTATGCCTCTCATTGAATGGCTTTTTAAGGAGCCAAATCCCATTGGTTTAAACACAGCTCTTGCTCAACTTGGTGTTGTGAGACCAGTTTTTCGCTTGCCATATGTCCCACTTCCTTTGGAGAAAAGGGTGGAGTTCGTGAATATAGTGAAAGGGATTGGACGGCAACATTTTGTAGGAGAGAGAGATGTGCAGGCTTTAGATGACGAGGACTTCATTTTGGTTGGGCGATATTAGTTGGTTGTATTATGCTTTGCTGAGCAACAGGATTTGGTTTTTCATTTTAGTTGTGGTTGTATTTGTTCCTTGTTTGTCGTTTCTGGTAAGGCGAATCTGGAACTCTCTTTTTTCCCCCTTTTTTTTTTTTTTTGCCCCCCTGTTTTTGGTGTAAATTATGACTGGTATCAGACCAGGGAATGTATCCAAAAGTTGAAGGTGAAAATCCATATCATTCCATATCAGGACTGCTTGGTTCATGGGAATCGGAATGAATTTCTTATAGACTGCTTGGTTGGAGGAAATCGGAATCAGAATCATTTCTGATAGTTTTGGAATTCCCTGTTTCTGACTAAATTGGAGGGAATCGAATCATTTTTAAAAATTTTGAAACTGTGACTTCTTTTTTATTTCTCAATTATTTTGTTGTGATAAACTATTAATAAGATTCATCATTTGTTTGTTAATTATCAAAATTAGATGATTTAGGACTATAAAGTCTTCAAAAGTAAATGATTTCGATTTCGATTCTGACATCTAACTAAGCAATGATATTGGAACGAAAAACTTTATTTTAATTTTAAAGTGAATAATTTCGATTCCGATTTCTCTCTACGAACCAAGCGCCCGTTTCAGTCTTTCTGTTTCTTGAGCTAGAGTGCCTAGCTTGATATATGAATTGCTTTTGATTGAGGATACGTTCTTGGTGTATATTTGCTCGGTACATTAGCTTTGTGGTTCATTTTTGTTTGGGGAATTAAAAAAAAACAATATTTTGGAAATATCCTGGGAGATGCCCAATTTAAAGAACACCTCGAGAATTCTTGGACACCCCCAACCTAATATAGATTGATCGCAACTAAATGCAAGAAGAATCAGATAAATTTTGGAATTCTGACAATTTGGTAGAACATTTCGTAGTTGCAGGCTGTAGTGAATGCGTGCAAAGTGATCGTGCAGTGGGACTCCTTCAATATGATACGAGCTTCAGAGAATGGTTGAAACATGCTTAGAGAATAATTGAAACATTTTGTAACAATTTTAAGAAGAAAAGAGAATTCTTAGTCGAATGTCATACTTAATTTTGACACTAATTGTAAAATGTGCTTAAAAAATATATTGAACGACAAAATGAATAATATGTGCCACATCATTGTTTAACTGAAATTTAAACATAAAGTGACCTGAATCAATTAGCTCTTTGTTTTTCTGTTGGCCTTTTTCCGCCAAAGTGTGACAGAAGATGATGAGATTATGTTTAATATATATATGTATATATATATACACATACATACATACACACACACACATACACATATATATAGATATATACATATTTCTATAATATGAAATGGCTTTGATACCATAATGAACCCAGGATAAACTAAATATAAAATACAATACTTTAAAATAAAGAAGAATTACAAAGATATGCGGAAAGTGCTTGAGTTTTATTGAAAAAAATTTACAAAGGGAGAGATGATAGATTACAAAGAGGGAGAAAAGAGGTGAAGGAATAATTTTGTCGAAATGAGGCCTTGAACTCTTCTATTTATAATACAATTTCAAAAGTAAAACAAATTTAATTGCGTAAGCAATGATTTCATTTCACACGATTTTTGTGGGTCTTCTTTTTCTTTTGCTTTTTCTTGGATTTATTCGGAACATTGGAAAATGAAACAGAATCTTCACTATTTTCTGAACTTGTCGGTTCCTTTTTTGACTGCTTTTCCATACTTTGCCCTTTTGCTGGATATCATTATTTTCATGAACTGTTTAGGATCCATTGAAGCAAAAAGATTTCGTAACGGAATTTCATCCGAATCATGATTTTAAAATTCTAATTCTGAAGAAAGTTCAATTGGAATTTCTGAAACTTTCCGAGATTCTTCAGTGATTTTTTCTTTCAATTTTTTCTTTTTCTTTTCTTTTGATTTTTTGTTGGATGTCTCTACATAAGAATTTTCTAGTGTAGAAAAGATCTCTTCTAACTGTCCTGCAAATAATTTCAACCATTATGATTTTGTTTGCTCAGGATTTTTCTGATCACTATTTTTAATTTGACACTCTAATTGCTTCAACAAAATTTCCATCTTTGATGGTGAGGTTATTTCTGAAGTTGATGGTCTAACTGTTTGAGTAATCTGAATTTTGAGATTTTGTTCAATCATTGTGTAGTCAATTTCCATCTTTTTCCACCATCGGCATTTGATTTGTCTTTACAGAATTGGTAGTCCATTGTTGTTGATTGCTGTATGATAAATCCATGCTAGGCGCCAAGGAATTTGGAATATGGCCATAAAATGAAGCATGGCTTTATGAAAGATTGCTGGCTCATTGAAATATTTTTCATTCAAATTTTGAAAATGTTTATAAAGAGCTAAAAGTGGATCAGGAAAAATGGTTTCTATTGGACCAAAATTAAGGAACCAATTATAAAACCAGGAAGGAAGACTATTTTGAAGAATTGTAGGGGAAAGTCTAATCCACCAAATATGTTTTAGCTGAGAATTTTGATAATAAAAAATATTACTCCAGGAATCTATATAATCCAGGTAAGTGAAATGGTAAGCAAACATATTATATTTGGAGGTAAAATCAATATTTCCTTTTGTTTTTAACCCCCAATAATGAAGAGTAGGAACATAATGAATATAAATTTGAGAATAGGCAATTTCATTATCCTCAATGGTAGGATACCATTTTGGATTTTTATTTGATCTATGTCTATCATGTAAATCAACTATTTTTTGATTTGCATTGATAGCGAAGGAGTCAAGAAAATTTGCATATATATGACGATTTTTTAGAGGAAGTGATCCTCTAAGAGGGAATTGAGATAGGGAAGTATGATTGAAATATTTCTTTTGTAAAGTGAATGGATCAGAATTAAGATCCTCAAAAGTAATAAATAAGGAAAATATTTTAATTCCTGTATCAGTGTATGGTTCATTGATTTCTTCATGAAGAAGAACAAATTTAGCTGAGGAGGGTATTTTCCCTAAATTTGTCATAGAAGAAGGTAATGGAGGAAATTGAAAAATTGATAGGTAAGGAGTTCCATAGAAGATGGAACCTCTACCCCTTCCTCTTCCTCCTTCGTGAGGAGATCTATGCATTTTCCTGCAAAACAAATTTCAAAATATAGTATTTGTAAATTTTTTATAAACCTAATTTTTAAGGGCTATATCCTATTGAAGTTTAGGGAATTGTAGTCTTCTAGATTCTTCAACTGATAAAATTGTTTCTAAATAAATACAATGAGCAATAAAATTTTTTTTTTATAGAAAGAACATTCCATTTTCTGGATATCGCAAAATATTTTCTCAATTTTCTTTCTACTTGAGGACTATGAAGATAATTTTGAATAATTTTTTCTTTTTTTTGAAAGGGATAAACATATCTATGAAACTTTCTTAAGATATATACAAAGGAGTAATTTGATCAAAAGAAATATCTTCTAGATTTAAAGGATTTTTAGAGGATGAAGAAGCTGAAGGATCCATTTAACCCTGCAAGAATTCACGGGTTAAAAAATCATGAAGAGAATTGGATTCTCCCTTTATTTGTTCTATTTTGAAATCAAAAACGGAAAGAAGTGCTTGCCATCTGGCAAAAATCTATTTTGATGAAATATTTTTTACATCTTGCTCTAAACAGTTTTTGCTGCAGAACAGTTTATTTTTAAAAAAAATTCTTGATTTAATAAATCATCTTGAAATTTTGAAATGCATACAACTATACTTAAAATTTCTTTTTTAATAGTAGAATAATTTAATTGGGCTTTTTTTCAAGAACCAGAAGTAAATCTAATCAATTCTTCTTTATTGGTTTTTGGATTTAGTTGTTTTAATATGCCATCATAACCTATTGAAGAGGCATCTGTTTCTACAATTTTGTACCAATTTGGATTAGCTAAATTTAAATATGGTAAATATTTTACTTTAATTTTAATTTTCTTTATTATGTCTGTATGAATTTGACTCCAAGGGGGAGGATTTTTCTTTAACCTATCATATAAAGGTTTACATTCAATTGCTAAATTTTTATAATAATCATGAATATAATTTAAATTTCCTAAAAATCTTTGTAATTGTTTCTTATCTTTAATTTCATTTGGAAATTTAGATGCAAATTCTATGCTTCTAGAAATTGGAGTAATATTACCTTTATTTATTTCATATCCTAAAAATTCTATTTTTGTTGGAAATAATTGTATTTTCTTTGCAGAAATTACTAAACCATTTTTTTCTATTATACTTACAAATTTTTCAAGGTGTTCAAAATGTTGTTTTATACTATTTGAAAATACTAAAATATCATCAATATATACTATTATAAAAGAATATTTTGAAAAAACATCATTCATAATATTTTGAAATTCAGAAGAAGTATTTTTAAGTCCAGAGGGCATTACATTCCATTCATAATGTCCAAATAGTACTGTAAAAGCAGTTTTATAACGATCTTGTTCTTTAATTTGAATTTGCCAAAATCCTAATTTTAAATCAAATTTAGAATATATAACTGAATCTATTGTTCTATTTAACATGTCTCTTTTATTTGGAATTGGATATGTAATCCATTGTAAAACCTTATTTAAGGGTTTATAATTTATAACTAATCTAGGTACTTCTCTTTCTATTTCAGAATTTTTATTTACGTAAAAGACAGTACAACTCCAAGGAGAAAAACTTTTACTGATAATATTTTTCCTTAATAATTCATTATTTTTTTTGGCAAAATTCAACCATTTCTTTATTCATTTGTGCAGTTCTAGCCTTAGTAGGAATAAATTTTTCATTAAAAAATTTTTCATAAGGTAATGGTACTATATGTTTTTTCCTATTCCAAAAAGCATTTGGTAAATCACTACAAATTCTTGTTTTTATTTTTTCATGAATCTTTTTTATTTCATTTTGTTCTGTATAAGATTTTAATTGTTCTTCTATTTGTAAATGAGAAAAATCCTTTTGTAAAAAATTAATTTGGTTAATTTTTAACTTAACCATTTCTTCTAAGGAATCCAATTGTTTTATTGGGGGTTTTAAAACAAAGTCAAAAGAAATGGATTGATCTTTCTTAGAGATAGTTTTACCATCACATATATATGGATGCATTGCATAATAAAAAGGTGTGCTTAAAATAACTTGTTGTGATACTTCTTTTGTTAGTACAAATGGTAAACAAATATAATTATCTTCCTTTGAAAAATACATACATTTGAAATTTTGTAATTCATTTTTATCTTTGAGCCTTGAGCTACTCTTAAAATTACTTCAGTTCTCTCATAGTATTTTGTAAGAACTAATCCTTTATAGATTGTATTTAAATCAGCTCCATTATCCATCATGGCTATTGCTGAAATTTTATATTCTTTATTAATAACTAAAGTAACTTGTATATAATATTTTTGAGAAATATACATGGAATTTAAAAAAAGTATTGTCTTCTTTTTTCTTTGTTTCAATATTTTCTAAATTTTCTTCCAAAAGTTATTTTTGTAATTTTTCTAATAAATTATTTTCTTCTATTTTATTAATTTTTTCTTTTAACATTCTTACCTCTAATTTTAATTCATTTGTCTCATTTTTTAAAATTGATAAATTTAAAGTACGCTTTTCTTTTTGTATATGATTAAAAACATCAGTTAATGAAAAACTATTATTTATATCTAAATTTCTTTTTATCTTAGGATTTATATACTCATAATTTGAACTAGTACAAGTTGTATTTTCACTTTGTACTATTTCTAAATAATTTTCTAGATATTTTCTTTTTTATTCTGGATTCGATAATTTATCAATTAAATCTAGGATAATTTTATTATTAGCACTTATCATATTAATTTCTAATCCATTTGTTTGTATTATAGCTTTATAATATTGCATTTTATTAGAACAATTCTCACATTCACTATTTGTAGATTCACTTTGATTATCGTCTAATCCATTATCACTTGAACTTTCAATTGAAATATTTAAAATATTGATAAGTTTATCCTTGATATCTTCTTCTATTTCTAAATCCTTAATTTTCTCTAATATTCTTATAATTTTACTTTTACATTTATTTGCATAATGACCCTTTTTACCACATTTAGTACAAGTAATATTTTCTCTTATCCATTTTTTAACTTCTTTATCAGTTTTCTTATTATTATCCATTTTTTAACTTCTTTATCAGTTTTCTTATTATTTTTCTTTCTTTTGAAAGTAGTTCTTTTATGTGGTTTCTTATAATTATGAGTTTTATTTTTTTCTTCTCTTCTTTATATTTTTAGAAGGGATTTAGTAAGCAAATTGTTCGCAAAAATATCCTAATTCATATTTTTGTTTATGTTTTTCTATTTGAGCTTTTAATTTTAAATCATTATACACACACACACACACATACATGCATATACGTATACACACACACACACACATATAATTTGTATACACACACATACATATATATACACACACACACACACACACATATATATGTATGTATACATACATACACACACACAGAGATATATGTATGTATACACACACACACACACATGTTAGTTTCCTAATCAAGCCAACGAAATTCTTCTGATTACTATGATTAATAAGCCAAGTCAGGTTCATTGGGCCAAGCTTCAACTTATATATATATATATATATATATATATATATATATATATAAAAGTTTGTGAGTCTTGTTCTGATTTGCCTAATTTTGTACTAGGGGAGTTTAAAGTGGATAGAGTAAGAATAATGTCAGTTAGAAATAGATTTAATTGATTCATGTACATCTGGAGGTAAGCTTTATATCCCCCTCCATTGCTTTGTATTGTTTCTATTTTATTAATAAAATTTGGACTAGCATCCCACCCTGTGTACGGGGTTTTTGCCAATATATATATATATATAAGTTGAAGCTTGGCCCAATGAACTGACTTGGCTTATTAATCATAATAATCAAAAGAATTTCATTGGCTTGATTAGGAAACTAGCAATTGATGCAACTGTGCCTAACATCTGGAGAACCAGAAGTCACTCTCAGTATTGTGCTCCCTATGTTTTGTCAACTACTGAATCAGATTGTGGATGATATTAGGTGTGTGGTTTTGGGTGGGTATTAAAAATACCATGCACGTCACGTGACATGTCATGTAACGCACAAAAACCAATCATATATTCCAAATATCATTAAGTGTGACCCACCATCACCACATAGTGATAAATTATTAATTTTAATGCGCCATGTAACAATACATAAGGTAGGAGAGGAATGGGTATCATAAGTAATGACACCCATTGTTGATATTTGTTAAAAAACTAGGACTGTCAATGGGGCCGGGCCCGGCCCCTTCGGCCCGTAAAAAAGCCTGTGAGCCTAACTCTTGATCGGGCCGAGCTGATCTTGGGCCTAAATATTAGGCCCGAAATTTTTTTGAGCCGAGCTTGGGCCTCAATAGGCTCAGCCCGTATAAAGCCCGGCTCATAAAACATATATATATATATATATATATATATATAAACCTAAATATAAATTACATACACACACATATATATAATATGAAATTATGTATAATATATTAACTAAATCCTTAATATATCTCCTAATATATATATATATATATATATATGTAATGTATATATATAATAACTCAAATATAAAATTAGACACACACATATATAATATAAAATTATATATAATATATTAACTAAATTCCTAATATTTTCTCTCTACTCAAACAACTCTATCGCCGGCCAAATTTCTAATTTTCCTCTCTCCCTCCTCAAACAACCCCATCGCCACTCAAATTCCCTAAATTTTCCTCCCCTCTCAAACAACTTCATCGACTTCTTCCTCCCTAAATTTGAGGATTGCTCAACATAATTCGCCAAGTACACACTTCAATTAACTAGATTTGCGTTGAGTGTTGCAACTAGTCTACTTGGGGCTTGTGCAGCCGGTTAGAGTATGAGAAGTTCTTGCTTTTAAGATTTTTCATACATCTATTATGTGGTTGTTGTGTACTAAAAGTAGATGCTTAACAAAAGTAAGGAACTATAATTCTAATACTTACAATAGAATTATTATGATCTCATTGTAAGTAATCGTCTCTCAAGAGTTTCAATCAAATGAGTAGTTACTGATTATGTGCAAAGTAACTGAAATTTGTATAATTAATGACATATTATTTTTTATTATTGGGAACAAAATTAAAGGAAAACTTGTAGTTTTGTATTGTGTTGGAGCTGTTGAATTGTAGAAGTATCTCAATAGGTTTAGGCTCGTGAGCTTAAGCTCACAACCCGAATATTTTGTGAGCTGAGCCTGAGCTTTACATTTACAAACCCGAAGCTCATAGCCCGAAGCTCACAACCCGATTTATTATGTGAGCTGAGCCTGAGCTTGTTAAAGCCCGGCTCATACGGCCCGATTGACAGGCCTATAAAAAACTATATCAACGAGAATGATAGTGATTAATTGGGGTGTTAATAATTTCCTCCAAAATACTCTTCTATCAAACCCATTAACCCTTATGATTAAAGGCAAAAACACACCCACTAAAAAAACACATATTTTTGAATTACCTACCCCCAATATACTATTACTCTCTCTCTCTCTCTCTCTCTCTCTCTCTCTCTCTCTCTCTCTCTCTCTTGTCATTTGATTTTGAATATTTTTTATTAGTGCTTTGTAAAATTTTTTATAAAAAATCTTTTTAATATTTTTTCACATTCAAATTTTTTTTTATAAAAATTTGAAATTGAAAATCAAAGATATATAGTACTCTCTATTAATACAATAAAAATGACTTTTTTAAAAGTTATCATTTGCATAAAATTCAAATTAGAGCATGGCTATATTTAAAATTGAAGAAGTTTTTTTAGAAATTTTCTTTAAAAAAATACAAAATAAGAAATCTAAAAAATAGGGTTAATAACAGTTTGCCCCCCTGAACTAATGGGGTAGTCACACTTTGCCCCCCTGAACTTTGAATATATACATTTCACCCCCCAAAGTGTCCTATTTGACTTTGACCCACTCATGTACAAATTTTTCTTCCAAAACTACCCTTGCCCACTCCTAAATTACTTTAGCTTTATGAATTTTTAGTGATCAACTTTTGACTATTTTATTATTAATTTATTTCAACCCTGCTATATATTCTCCACATCTTATAGAAAAGATAAATCGATATCTCTATCCAAATTAACAAGAACAAATATATGAATCGTTCTAAAATGTAAAAAGTAAATCTAGCAAAATAAAATAAAATGATATATCTTTCCAAATCAATAAGAACAAATATATAAATTGCTCCAAAATGTCAAAAATAAATATGTATTTGCCATGATATTTTTACCATTACTATTTTCGAAAAGAATATGTTCTTCCCAACAAAAACACAAAGTAAAAGGTTTTACATGGCAATAAAATATTCCAAAAGCAACATGTTTTCCCTGCTACAATATACACAAAACTTATAATAATCTATTAAATTGCAGTCTAAAATAAAAGCATTAAACAACAAAAAGTGCAGTCTAAATTTGTTGATTTAGATAGAAATATCGTTTTATCATTTTTGCATGATTTATTTTTTATATTTTGGAACGATTCATATATTTCTTGTTGATTTGGATAGAGATATCGATTTATCTTTTCTATTCTATAAGATGCAGGAAATATATAGTAGGGTTGAAAAAATTAATAGAATAGTCAAAAATTGACCACTAAAAATTCATAAAGTTAAGGTCTAGCAAAAATAAAATAAAATGATATATCTTTCCAAATCAATAAGAACAAATATATAAATTGCTCCAAAATGTCAAATAAATATGTATTTGCCATGATATTTTTACCATTACTATTTTCGAAAAGAATATGTTCTTCCCAATAAAAACACAAACTAGAAGGTTTTACATAACAATAAAATATTCCAAAAGCAACATGTTTTCCCTGCTACAATATACACAAGACTGTAACAATCTATTAAATTGCAGTCTAAAATAAAAGCATTAAACAACAAAAAGTGCAGTCTAAATTTGTTGATTTAGATAGAAATATCGTTTTATCATTTTTGCATGATTTATTTTTTATATTTTGGAACGATTCATATATTTCTTGTTGATTTGGATATAGATATCGATTTATCTTTTCTATTCTACAAGATGCAGGAAATATATAGCAGGGTTGAAAAAATTAATAGAATAGTCAAAAGTTGACCACTAAAAATTCATAAAGTTAAGGTTAGTTTAGGAGTGGGCAAGGGTAGTTTTGGAAGAAAAAATTGTAAATTAGTGGGTCAAAGTCAAATAGGACACTTTGGGGGGTGAAATGTATATATTCAAAGTTCAGGGGGACAAAGTGTGACTACCCCATAAGTTCAGGGGGACAAACTGTTATTAACCCTAAAAAATATGTATATCATAAATGAAAGATTTAAAAAATTTAAAATTTACTTAAAAGTCATTTCAATAAACCAAACAAGTATTTTTATAATGATACTCATTTTATTATTAAACCAAACATGTTGTGGAGAATCATCAAAACTATAATTATAATAAGATTAATGATATCCATAATAATAATAATTGAGTAATTTGAACCAAACAGTCCCTTAATACTATTCTTGTGGTTTTTCTGTGGAGATGTGTCACTGCAACTCGAAAGACAACCTGAATCTTGCTTTCGAATGGAACACTAGACTAGGATTTTTTTATTTTTTAATTTGATTTGTTGGGTTGCTGAATGGTCTGTAATTAAGCAATGCCTACTACTAGTAGTGGATACACCTTGTATATGAGGTTAACTCTCATTGTCTGAAGATGATTTTTTTTTTCCTAATTGATAAAAATCTATTTTTTTAAAAAAAAAGAAAAGCTTTTTTGAAAAAAATTAAATCCAACTACAAATTTTAGGCAATTGTTAGATTAATTAGAGAACTATTCAAACAAAGATCTAACAGCCCAGAGATTCAAAAAACAAAATTAGCTAATGAACGAAAACCAAGGGTAGTAGTACAAATATAATACAAACTTCTATTAACATCTGAATGAAAGATCCAAAATAAATACACCAACCACTTTCCTCCGCATTCCATTTCATTTCAGTCCCCAAACAAAAGACCTACTCAAAAAAACTAACCCCATATTTTTCTCCTATTTATACTCCGACCCTAAATCATCATCTAATAATCACAAATCCAAGCAGCAGAGCTGCATGCAGCCTACTTCTTAGGAGATTTAGACTGATGAGATTGACTTCTCCTCCGAACCAGCAGTCTTCTTCGGCAACAGAACCGGGTTTATATTCGGTAAAACACCCCCACTCGAAATTGTTACACCTTGCAGCATTTTCCCTAATTCTTCATCGTTCCTCACAGCCAACAGCACGTGCCTAGGGTTTATCCTGTTCTTCTTGTTGTCCCTCGCCGCATTCCCAGCCAATTCCAGTACCTGAAAAAAATAATCCAGTCAAAACTCAGAGAAATTAATAAAAATAAATAATCAGGAGTTAATTTTTTTTAAGGAAAAAAAAAGAGATAAATACTTACCTCAGCAGCGAGGTACTCGAGAACGGCAGCCAAGTAGATGGGAGCGCCGATGCCCATACGCTGAGCGTAACGACCGCGTTTCATGAAGCGGGCGATACGAGAAACTGGGAATTGGAGCCCCGCTTTGACGGATTTCCGAACGGCTCTCTTCCTCTCTCCGCCCTTTCTTCCTCCTGCTCCCTTGGTTGATTTCATTGCTTCCATTTCTTCAAATAAAAAAAATTATTTAAATGGGAATTTTCTGAGAGATTTTTTTTGAATTTTGGTGTGGGAGGGAAAAAGTGTGGAAAGGAAGGAATTTATAGGAGAGGGAGTACCCCGCTGGCGATCCGGGAAAAAAATTAGTGGGAACCGTTGGATTGGATCTGCAGGAAGTTGATCGGATGGTAGAGAAAGTCGACAGGTGGTGGCGATCCGAGTGATTTGTAACTTGACCAATGGGATGGAGATTTATTAAGCGGCTAAATTAAGTTTTGAGTATTATAATCAAGAGTAGAGTATTATTAATCATAAGGTTTGAGAAGAGAAAATTTTTCTTAAATGAAATAAAACAAATAGGATGATCAAAGGTAGTTGCTGCAAACCTAGGTAATTTGAAAATTCTCAAAACTTAACCATGTCATCTACAAGATGGTAAGAAGTTCGGTTTTCATCTTTTTAATTTTTTTAATATCTTTAAAAGAGTAGTGATAAAAAATAAAAAAATAAAAACGAAAGATGTCGGTCAGGATATTTAATTCAAACGATATATAATTCGAATTTCATTTTCGGTTTTTGTTTTTCAATAAAATCTCTTCTATTCTAAATTCTAAATTTATTTCTCATGTTCAACTCTCTCTGTACCATATTCAAATTCATCCGTACATTGCAACCCTCCGCGACAATTTACGCTTATAGAGTCAAAGATATACCAAGGATAACAAGTTAATTAATCTTAAGAACGCTTATCAACCTAATCATCTGGTGTGTCGAATTATCATACGCTTTCTAGTGTCAAATAAGGTACTAAGGATCTTCGGTTTTCCAAATTAATTTCTAGTTTTTTAGTTATATTCCAGATATTTAACTTGAAAGACAGAAAATATGTATGCTCCATAAGGCATAAGTTAACGAACAATTACGAAACACAACAAATACTTGCACCAAAGATTGATACCGGTTTCTTTATTTGATTCTTTTTCCAGCTGCAACATGAACACAAGGGACACGACTTTCTTGATTTGGCACCACGCAGCTATTGGTCGGACAAATGTTCATATAAATGAGCTTATGGGAGTTATTTGTGCACAACAGATGACAAAATAATGTTAGAATTTTACCAATATCCAATATCAGATGTTTGAATACAAGAATTTTACCAACATCCAATATTAGATGTTCGAAAACAACTATAATATAAAGGTGTATCCGGATTCATATTTGACCAATTTACTTTACTGCTTATATCTTTTGAGATTTGAAATGGCTTTCCAGATTTATACGTATTTGTTGATCCTTTAATAAAGTCCCTTTAGTTTCTATCTGGTATCTTCTTTAATGATGGGAATATCAAGAATGAAACGACAACAACAATATGACCCAGGACCATAACTTTACTTATAGATAAACGACGTGTCGGGACCATCACCCTACTTATAGATAACTTTCTTGTTATCTTTTAGTATTTCTATAGTTAACCCATTCATTAAAATAAAAATTACCTTTAAGTCTCTATAAATTAAAGGCTCACATCCTATTAAATACATTAAAGCCCAAATCACAGTTAATCACTTTAAATTGAGTTTAACTTTATTTGACAGTCTATAAACATTATTAGTCACACATAAATCCAACATTGAATTAAGGATCCAACAAATAATACACATTATATAACTTCATTATACGTTCCTACCCATCTTATCAAAAGAACAAATAATTGGTTGGGTTTTTAATGGTTATTTACCCGTTTTGTGGTTATTTCAGAATTTTAGCTAATGGCCAGAAACCTCACTGCCAATCTAAAAAAGAAAAAAGGAAAGAAAACGAAACCAGGAGAGAGGATAAAGAAAGTTGCCCATAGCAAGTTACCTGTTACCTTACATTTAAGCATAGAATCAGAAGTCCTTTTCCCGGTTCCATTATATTTTATATTAGATGTAGAAAAAAAAGCTCATTAAATGGATCCTGGGAGAATTGTTTTTGCAATATTAGGATTCTCAGCTTCATTTTTCTTATATTTCCCCCTTTTGAGGAAATGGCAGAACAAGAAAATAATACGAGACAAATTGAAAATAGTAAACGAAGCCTTAGAAGAAGCTGAGCAAAGAGTAATTACGTATGAAGAGAGGCATGATCACATACTTGGCCAAATATGCTCACACTACTTCGTGAATCGGGAGATGGAGGAGGCATTGGCCGGTGCACGTGGTGCCATGAATGATGCCCAAGAATCTGCTGCAACTCTCAGAAATTTGCAAATAGAGATACTCTGTTCATTTCCAGGTGAAGATGTCTCCAATGTTGATTTGTTATTTAGAAAATCAAGAAAGTTGAAGAACAACTTTAATGTAGAGGAACTGAGTTCTTGATTTAGTGGTAGCGCTAGCAATCTATCCCAAATTCCACATATGCGGGTTTAAAGATCAATATCCCTTCCCATAAGATCTTACTTGGAGAACCGCTAAGAATTTCAGTTTATTTCAATTTGTAATGCATAACAAAATTTCTCTATACAACCACTCTAGCTTTTTGATATTCATGTGTATTGATCCAAGAAGAAAAGGTAAAGACTACTTATTTCATTGCTTGTGTCTGCTGGGGAGTTTTGTGGCCATTTATATAAAAAACATGACCCTATCATGACCCTCTCAACCGTCTGGCATAACCACGTAGCATGTAGACGAGAGTATTAAAGGGCAAAATGATTAGTGTCGAGAGAAAATTAACCGTGCTCTAAGAATTAATAACAATTCCACTAGCAAGTAAGGAAATTGTGGTCTTTGGCCTCTTTAACTCAAAAAAGAAAAGAAGATCATGCTGGTGAAAATGCACTGGCTAGTGTTTGTGATTGTCTCACACACAACTATTCATGAAGTGATTCGAAGGAAGAAATAAGAATTTTGAAGTTTGGCATATTAAGGCTTAATGTCCATGGTTTCGACTCGGCCACCGGATCGGAGGCTTTCGGTCCGAGACCTCTCCGATATTACTTGGAGACGGGAGACTCACAGAGAACTCGCTAGAAATTGATTGACTCGGACTGAGTTGTTTCCGAGTCGAAGAAAATCGGTCAAGTCGAGGTTGAGTCCTCCGAGTTGTTCCGAAACGTAGCTCTAGCCATATATAGATCTTCAAAGCCTTGGTTGTTAACTCTCCTCAAGGCTTCTTGCCGCCTACTTCAATTGACCTGACTAATCTGAGGTGGTGAAGTAGTTTGAAGTTTAAGGATGGCTAGAAGAACTTGGGGAGAACTGACAAATTGTCTATTGCTAAAAAAAGTCCTCTTTAGTTCAATCAAGGCAGCCCTTGTGTTCTCTCCGTCAAAGGCTTCCAGCATTGCATACCTCCAGTGTGCAAAAGCCCGAGGCCTTTGGGTGGGCATACAAGATTTGCTAGTCTTCTTTTCAGGGAGATCAATCCTTAAGTAGAATATCTTTAAGGGAGAGACAGAGAGGAGAGGAAGGCGATGGGTGATGGGTTGTGGATGGTGGTTGGTGGGAAAATATTTAGGTAGATCTAGAGATTGAGTCACTAGGTATTCAGGGGGCACCTGAATCCCGATGGCTCAATTTCTATCGTCGAGTCCACGGGTTCATAAAATTTGGGGTTCACCTAAATATTTCCTGTGGTTGGTGTGTGGGTGGAGAGAAGAGGGAGAGACAGGGAGAAGGGAGGGGTGGGAATTAGCGTGAGAGAAAGAGAGAGGGGGTGGGGCATTAGAGAAAAAAGAAGAAAAAAGGAAAATTTTAGGGTTTTAATTAAGAAAAGAAATAGGAAATTAGTTAGGAAATAAAAATTAAAAATTAATATTTTTTTAACAACCGACATACAAAAGATTTTTAGTCATATAATATAGGTATGATGCATCACAAAATGTCTCCTAACATTTTTATTTTCAATTCCTTTGAGAAACAATACAAATTCGGGAAATTTTTATTTTTAATTTTTCTGATAAACAATTATAAAACACGGGCATGTCTTAAAAAATTGGACTTTTAACTACTCTTCTATTTACTTTTACAATTGTTATTTTTAAAATTGTATTGTGTGTTATTTTGATTTTGTTTGTGATAGCATTGCGTTGAATGCTTAAAGATATATATATATATATATTTTATATCGGTAAAAATAGTACATTTTAAAAATTTTTCTTTACTAATTTTTTTGGTTATTTTTGTTTAGTATGTTTTATATTTTGAATGACTATTATAATTTTTAAAATAAAAATTATTTTAAAATATGCATCTTGTCGAGACCGCGACTGATATGTCGAGTCCGATGTGAAACAGTACACACCGGGACCGAGACCGCGAATTTTAAACCATGTTAATATCTGGCCTTTTTGTTTATGGAAAAGCTAAATATATTCTTTAGTTCTCCGCCGCAAAACTCATCGTAAGTCCTTGTTGGCATTCTAGTACTTTTCATTTAACCATAAATGACCATCCTTTTGTCTCTAACCTGGAGAAAAGCTTGTCGGCTAAAAAACAAATGCAGAAACTATTTGTTAGCTCTCGTCTGCCAAAAAACAAATGCAGAAGAACTACTACTTAGCTTCTAATGATCGTCTTGAGAAACATGTAGAATTACAGAAAAAATTCAAATAATTCCCTCTATTGCAGGACCTCGGATAATATATTCCTCTGGAGACATTCTCACTTCTTTTCCAACAAAAAATTTCTTCAATATTTGCTTACCTTCGGAAGTTGTATTGCTCTCTCCGAGTAGCACATTCACATTCTCACTTCTTTTCCAACAAAAAATTTCTTCAATATTTGCTCACCTTCAGAAGTTGTATTGCTCTCTCCGAGAAGCACATTCTCATGCATCTGAGTCTTCTTCTTCTGGTTCAATTATGTACCTACAAAGCCTCCTTCATTTTTTGTCAGTATCTTTTCAATCAAATCCCTAGTAAAATTTTCAACATTTTCCATTGTCAGCATGTCAGAAAAATAAGCTCTTTCGAAAAAATGAATCAATCTTGAGATGCACTTGGTTCTCAGTTTCATTGTCCTGGCTTACATTACTATAGTACTCTTTTTACATTAATTTGATTAAATGATCCATAACTCTGTCATCAACTTCTTCCAAGCGAATTGTTCCACTTTTATATAACCTGAGCCTGTTGGACAGAAAGGTGCAATATGCTAATGTTGAAAGTGTCATTGTCTAGGAAAAAATATGAAATGTTTGTGTCAACAATTGTATATGCATAGCATGGACTCTGTATCGATGACCAATTGCAGCTGCTCTGAGCTCATTCCTTATCCAAATAATTTTGGGTCCTGAAGTCTTGCTGGCATTCTTGACTGCCTGCTTCTGGACATTACTATAACTAAGCTGTAAAAAACAAGAACTAAATATGCTTAGGCCAAGAAAAACGAAAAGGAACAAATCAGAGTTGGATCTTCTCCTTTCTTTCCTCATATTTGACATATACTCACAAACAAATATGCTCTAAATAGAACATAAAGTAACTCTGATCACTCGTATATATGCATGGGGAAAGTTTCACGTGAATTTAGTTTACAAGTTTTACCATGAGAAGATGCTACAGATGCTATCGGGAATAGGTGTGAAAGCTTAGAGATTCGAGGTGCTGTTGAGAGATAGAAAGGAATAACTCTGCTGTCTCATTCATCTTCTGTAATAAAACAGGAGCAGTTCCCTCAAGGCTAAATTCCTTCACCTCCCCATCTTTGATTGTAATGTAAACGAAAGGCTTCCCTTCTTTGTTCAGTCTTTTACAGGAGATTCTTGTATCTTTCAGACTTTAAATCATGAAAAATAAACACTGGATGACTAACAAATGAAAATGATCAAATTTTCTTAATTATTTCTTAAAAAAAAAAGGCCCCTCATAGATTAGCAATGGAATCAAATTACCAGCTATTCTACTTACTTTCTTTTAATAAATTGCATAGCATTGACTCTGCCGCGTTCTGGATTCAGGACTGCTTCAGTGTTTGCACTTCACCAACCAGAGATTTTAAGTCATCACTGAAAAATAAAAGCTTTTGTAGGAATATTATATAATTTTCATTTTTTCCATCTTTTTTTTTTCCTAAAAAAGATGAGATATCCCAATTTTTGCAATTCATGCAATACTTGCCAAAATAGTTTCCCTTGTAATTGTAGTTTACGCTAAATCTGTTAATGGAAATAACTTATAACATGTTCATACTACGAGAAAAATTATGTAAATCAAGACTAATTCCGTTTAGCTAGTTTGCCTACCCCAGATGGATGTACATATGGCACTGAATGCAAACACTTGAAATATGTAGTTAACCGTTATAAGACAACCACTTATTATTAAGTGATTGGGATTGAAGCAATCCAAATTCCAAACGGACTAGATACTTAAGAATTTTAATTCCTACTGTAAAGGTTTCAACTTCTCTGTAACACAAAATTAACTGAGATTGGGCTTCTAACACTGTACTTCTCAGAGACCCATGTAATTGCACCTTGCACATAAGGAGAATCACTAGTGGTAAAAGAGCCTCTGGTAAAACTGATTCCATAGCTCAACTGCTGTTTCACCTCGGTGAAGTTGAGCACCCGAGGCTGAACTATCACATCAACCATTGGAATTTTGTCAATTTTAACTTCATAATTTGAGGCAGCCTCGCCAACATTTGTCACTGTTCTTGAATACGTCTGAGTTGCAATTCCAAGTTGAATAGCAAATGAAGGATAATTTAGCTGTGCCTCAGGTATGCTAGTGATACTGGCACAAGAAATACGACGGTTTACAATTACCATGATTTTATCTTCTGGGTAGCCCAAGCCACATAAATATGGAATGTAATCGTCAGGTTTGATGTCGTAAACTAGGCCCGGATCAGCAGCTTTTAGCGGATTTACATGGCCAGCACCGAACTGCAAAGATGTCAGCAGGATGCCTCCTTTCATCGCGGATGAGTCTATCATTCAGGTCCAAGACGTTGGCAGTAGTCATGATAGCTGACTTAATTGCAGCTGGTGACCAATCACTATGTTTACTTTTTAGTAAGGCAGCAATGCCACTGAGGTGAGGACATGCCATTGAGGTGCCAAATTCCACAGCGAAAGTTGATGAGGTACTAGTACTGTTTGTCTTGTTGTCTACAGAGTAAGGCCAAGCGGCAAGAATGTTGTGACCAGGACCGATAATGTCAGGCTTCAAAATGCCTGGGCTTGCCAAGTTGGGGCCTCTTGAGGAATATGCTGCAACTTCAGGAGCATTCTTTACTCCTAAAATTGTTCCTTTGAACACAATTTTTGCTTTGGGGGAGGATGTGGAATTTAGATAAGCCTTGATTGCTTGTCCAGCAGCAAAACTTACTTCTGTGGCAGGAAGAACATGAGCTTCAGCAAAGATAGTGTATCCTCCTTTCCGAGGGTTCATGAGAATCATGGCAGCGCCACCAGCATCCTTCACAGTTTTCCCTTTTATAATACCGGAGAATCCACCTTCGCATAACACTACTTTGCCTTTGACATCAGTACTGTTCAGCGACCCAGAATAACAGTATGCAGCATTTTTGTTGCCATTCTTGCCCGGATAAACCAAAGGCAAAAATCTAGAGGTGGCATCTTTTGGTTGGAACAGCGATTCACCGTCAAATTCTTTGTTGTTTCCTAATATGGCTGTTGCCCTTATGTTCCTATCGATTGAACTTGCACCAACAGTGAGGATCCAGGGCGCCTCATTTGCTAATGATGCAGTATTTGGACCGGAGTTGCTTGCAGCACAGCTCACAAAAATTCCCTTTTGTATTGCACGGAAAGCCCCTATATCAATGATTTCATTGTAGAAGGGAATAAGAATTCCACCTTCTACTCCGAGTGAAAGGGACAATACATGAACACCGTCCTCCAGAGCAGCATCCATTCCAGCTAGAATGGCTGCATCAGCGCAGACTTGCGTGCAGACTTGGTAAATGGCTAAATGAGCATAAGGAGCCATGCCAGCAGCCGTACCATTAGCATTGTCTAACACATTGGCATTTTCTACAAAATTTCCAGCAGCTGTGCTTGCAGTGTGAGTGCCATGTGCCCCTTCATCAACAGGCTCCCCAGTTATATCTCTGACGAAGTTTCTTGCACCAATGATCTTCTTGTTACATGCAAATCCCTTGAAATCGCATTTCCCTTTCCATGTATCTGGTGGAGGAGGCATGTTGTCATCCCTGAAGGATGGGTGGTTTGGTTTAATTCCATCATCTAACATCCCTATTATTATACCTTTTCCATATCTTAATTGATGCCAAAGTCCATAGTTCCGATGCAACCCCAAGAAGTCAGGACTGTGGGTTGTTTGCAAGTTCAGGATTCTTTGGGGTCTAGCATCTAGAAAACCTTCCTTCTTCTTCATCTCTCTTAACTCTTCAGGTGATAATCTGGCTGCAAAGCCAGTAATAACATGACGGTATGAGAAAACAATCCGCAATTCATCATTCAAGCCTGTGGCATCTTTCGGCAAAAATGAATGGTACCAGCTCTCCAGGCCTTCAAACTGATAAGCAGATTCAACACTATCGGGCAAATGTAGATGGACTATGTAAGTTTCTAAACTTTTCTGTTTAAAAGAGTCAGCCATTTCAACTGGTGTAGCTTCTGTTTCTCGAGAAAATGCTGAAGAGAAACTAAATATGCAAATGAAAGCGAAGATGAGCAGAGAAGCCATGTTCACAAAGTAACACAAGATTGTGCTTTGAGTAACTACAGCTGGAATAAGAGAACCTAGAATCCATATTTAAAATGGGATTGTTGTGTGTTGGAAACTGGAAACTGAAAAGATAGAGATGGAGAAGAAAATTATTGGCTTGGCATAACATGGGAAAGTTTTTCATCATGTAGGTGGGAATCAGGAAAGTTTCCTGAACAACTTTGATAGAACAATTTCTTAGGCACTTGCTATTAGTTTATAAAAACATTATCGTTAGTTGTGGTTCAATAGAGATGGAAGAGTAAACTTGCACGTTTACTATACATCTTCTACTTGCTCATTCAGTAGTTGAAGATTGTAATACTAAATAGTCTAATGCAGTTGAGCACACCAGCTTTGAGAAACTATGGTGGCTGTCCATACCATTTGAGAGTATATAATAGCGATGGTTACTTGAATCTGTTCTAAGCTTTGTTTTTATGCATTAATGTCAGATATTCTGCTAAACTGAATCCTTTCTAAACTTTGTTTTTATGCATTGGAATGCCTCGCATAAGTTTTGGATTGATGATGTGAAGGAGATTTGTGGCTGTTAGTCTGTAAAACCTTTATGTAGCTTAAGGCGTGTTCTTAATTTTTAAATCCATATCAAAGCATTTGGAAAGGAAAACATATTTGCTCCAGTATTTTGTATATTGATTAGATTGATCAATAATGCACGACTTTGTACTAAAAGAATGGCCGAAGAATATTAAAACCCAAATGTGTAAATTTGGAGCCAGCAAACAACTTCTTATTCCGCTGAAAATCCTTGCCAATTAAAGAAATATTACTGCAGTATGAAATATAACCAATGTCAAATTCTTTGTGCAGCAATGTCCATACGAACTAAAACAAGTAAAAAGGACAAATATGTAAAAATTCGTAGTGTATAGAAATATTTTATATAGAACTTTTGGATGGAGAAAAGATCCGCTTATGTTGTTTTTGGCTGGATGCACTCATTGTGTGTTCATGATGTTGGAGATGATGCATTACAGCTTCTCAGTCTGTTTACAGTTCCATAGTTTTTTGGCCATTTGGCTAAACCGTGCTTATGCTTTGCTTTCAGCTTAAGGTGCAAATGAGAGATTTATAAAAATGGGAATACAACCACGAGCTTAGTGGCACTCATAGTAGGTTCGGGAGAGTGAGGAATAACCTGTTGGACTTGGATTAAAATCTCATTCACGTCCATCCCATTTCCTAAATTATTTACAAGGTATTCCAAAATACACCAAAAAAAAAAAAAAAAATTGCAACAGAAAGATCCCTTCGACCATATCCACAACCTCAAAGGAGATACTAAAGGGACATCTGAGTGTGCTCACTGCCTGGTTAGCCACCCATCACAAAAGTTACGACCAGTGATTCAGTCTCGCCCACCTTGAACCCTGCCTATATTTGTAATACCTAGGACCTTGGGGGGCTATTTTGTTATTTGGCGTTTTAGGTGGAAGATGTAAATTACAAAACCTTGTGGGACCTAATGCAATTGAGAAAAATTGGTTTTAGCTTAAAGGCTTAGGGCTTCAATCTCTCTTTCATTATTTCCTTCTTTCTTTCTCTCTACCTCTCCAAAGCTCTTCTTTTCTCTTCTCCTAATCTCTTCCTTCTCTTTCTCTAATCAAGAGAAATTCTTGCCAAATCAAAAGCAACTAAGAGTGAAAACTTTAGAAGGATCTACCCATAATCTCATTACTCAAGGTAACTTCTCTTATCTTATCCTATTTCTTGAGTTCTTGCTTTATTGTAATGGTTAAAGTAATTAATGTGAGTTTATTGAGAAAATGAGTAGATTATGATGTGAGGATGATGGGCTATGCTAATAAGTGGTGATTATGTTTAAGATTAAATGTGAGTTTTGCTAATTGTGTGTGTGTTGGGGTTAATGGGTGCTTGAGTTTTATGGTTGGATGATGATCTATGATGTATGTTTGAGTATAAATTGTGATTTTTGACCTATTTTGCTATATTTGAACTGGATTAAGTATTTAGAATGTGATTAGTGAAGTTTGGATGGTTGGATGTTGAAAAGTGTGCTGCAAGGCTCGTGAGAACCAGCTTTCTAGTGCAAACCACGGCATGCCTCAACTAGAATGGCTGTTCTCCAGCCGGGCTGGGGCTAGCATCAGTTTGTCATTTTCTAATTCTTTTCGTTCCATTTTGTGCATAAAGTCTAGTGGCAAGCTTTTGCTAAGATTTATTAGTGGTGTGTACTTATGATTGAGAGTTACATTATGTGTTTTAAGCGAAGACGATGATCGTTTCTTTTTGGATTAATTGATTTTGCATGAATTGAGGTAAGTGGTACATGCATCCTTTATACTTTTGCAAATATATTTGTTACAATGATGTTTTGTAAACTATTTTGCATATGTTAAAGTGGCATGAGTATGAATATGTTAATGATTTGCCATAGATATGTAAATGTGGTTAAATGTGAATGAATGAATATTTTGTGATTGAGTTTTAGTATAAGGTAATTATTGATGGGACTACTTCCTTACATTTGGTGGAGGTGATTTGATCTTTAACCGCGACCTAGTTAGCATATTGTTATGAATAGGACCAACCAGGTGAAAATTGAGATTGCACTATGTTAACCGAGTCGTGGTTAACAACTGAATTCCAGGGTGAATATACTTTATTACTTGAGCTCTCTCATTAGTGTCTATATGAAATATTATATAGACCACATTTATCTATATGTATTACAATTTAAGGAATAATTATTTGAATTATATAATGTATATGAATATGTAACATGCTCATGTCAATAAAATGATACATGTGCTACTTACTGTGTGAAGTTTTCACTTACCCCTTTGTTTTATACGCAGAGAATGATGACTTTGGAAAGAAGGATTGAGATTAACTTTGGAGCTATGATTGAGATAATGACTACTTGATTAGTAATAAAATTGTTGGTATTATTTATAATATGTTAGTATATGTTTTGAAAATTCTAGTATTTGTAATTGAGGTTTCAATTGTAATATGAGATTTCTATAAAAATTGGGATTGATATTTATCTTTGATTTGATATTTGGGATTATTTGTTTAGATACTTTGATCATGTAAGCCTTGTGTCTTAACTTAGTTTAAGCACGGCGGTATTATATCCCGAAGTACGGGACGTGACAATATTGCTCCAAAGGCATCACTTAAGCTACAATTAATGCCAGTAGAAATTATTACAGTTACAACCTTTTATCCCGATACACAAGCACTTGAATCGAGTTGCAAGTTAAGATCAGTTCTTTCCTGGCCCTGATTGCTGAAGAGATCAAATTCTCTTTTTGCTTAAATTGATTGCTACTCCCCCAAAACAGTGCAAGGTCGAATGCATGACAAATGGTCTCTATTTCAGCTTCGGGGCTAGCTGTCTATTTTTTTCTAGGAAAAGAAGAGATCTTCTGTGAGCCCACTACTCGTGCTCATAACAAATGGTCTCTGCTTCAGCTTTCAGGGCTGTCTAATTTTTCCCCTGAGCCCACAACTCGTCCTCATGACAAATGATCTCTCAAATTAGAAATATTTTGTTTTAACAATTTCGATATTATTAATGGCCTCCGCGTTACTCAATTCCGCTCTTACAAAATGGAGAGGTGCAGGAATGAAAGCAAAGAACGAAATGAACCTAGGAAGAAAGACTCTAGGCATGTTCGATTTCATACAGTAAAGGTTAAAGGATGAATATGAGAAGTAAAAAACCGCAGAGATCAGAAAAATTTTAAAACAAAAGGGACGGGAAGAAAGCCGGGGAATATACATACAAGGGAGAAAAGGACTCCAATCCCATTACAATGTAACAGTTGTCCTCGATGCTCCTCAAAAGCTATTATAGCTTTACTACTAGTTAAAGACACTCGAATTCAACTACATAATAAACTTCTAGCTAACTAGATTGACAAACCAATCTACAACTAAATCAACGAAAATAAGAAACCAACTGAACTGAACTATATCAAGATCTCCACATATTACTACGACCACACTAGCAAAAGAACTGAATTAGATTACCATTTTTCTCCAGTTACTTCTTCTTGGTAGTCTTAGACTTAGCAGATACTCTTTTATCTACCAACGCTATTTCCTTCCCATCCTTGTACAGGAAAATTCCTTCTGCACTGAACGTCAGAGGGCTATTCTGATCCACCCAGTCCATGCCTAACAGCATGTCATATGCTTTTATGTCGACGATCCTCATATCAGCCACAAACTCGTGACCTTGCACCATCCACTTAAACCTTGGACATCTGAATCGGCTCATGGCCTGGTACCCACCAAACACAAATTTCACCGACATTGGCTCAGTCTCCTCCACCTCGCACCCTGCCCGTGATGCTACTGCCTGTAATGCTACAGCATTATCAATGAAGCTGTAAGGAATGCCAGTGGATATTAAGATTCTTATGTCCTTTCCTCCTACTGAACCTGTGAACGTTAGTGGATGATCATCAGTATCAACAAACACATTAACTGATTCGCAAGGCACGGTCTGTTCACCCACAGTAGTCATCTTCTGTGTAGAAATTTACCTATTGAGACATTTTATCGAACACATTGCACGCATTCCAAATCGGTCAGTCCAGAAAGTCCCAGTAGTCAGGAAAACTTGATTTTGAAATAGATATATAGAAAATTTCGCAGGAATTGAGAAATACCTGATGCCGCCGCGCAAATGATCGAGAAAAACTTGCCGGAATCTTGATCCGAGAATTCTGGAAAGTAGCCTATGATTTGAGATAATTTGGAGTCGTTTTATCAACCTTGATCTTGTTATAAAGGGCAATCTCCGTGGATCACGGCGAAATTAAAGTGAAATGACATTCAAATTCGAATGCAAAATTGTTAATGAACTTTCCCTGCGAAAAAAGTAATGGTGGACAAAATAGGGTGAACTCCACCTTATGATCTATATGTTTTCAGACTCGGACCGGGTATCGACCCGACTGAGCTCAGGGGTCGGAGATCAGGGGTCAATAAGTTCGACCTGGGGTCGATTCGGGGTCGAAACGAATGACGTCATAAATATTATATATATATATATATATATAACACACATATATACACTTACTAATTTTTTTCTTAATTTTAGTTGTTAGTCCAAAAAAATTATAGCCAAAATACCCTCAATAACCATTCTAATATCTTGCTATTAACAGTTAAAAAAAGCATTGAATTGAAAAAATTAGCAAAAAATATAATGGACTCAAATTATTTACTTTTTAATATAATTAGTATAAAGAAGTAGAAGTGAGGCACCACTAATATTTTGTAATTGGTCAAAGAAGTTGGTTGCCTTTTGACCGATAACTTGGGCCAAGCAAATAAAAATCGTGTACTGATTTAGCATTGATGTTCATTTGTTGGATGTATGTCAATGGGCATATGTTATTGTCAAAATTCAAAGACAAATAATTGCTGGAATCCATTTTCTTCAAACAATGAATATGGAAGCCCACAAACATGTATAGGGGCCCATATCTGATGAAGTCTGGAGCATTAATGTAGCTGGATTTGAAAAAAAAAAAAAAAGTGGCTGGGCAGTTTTCTGTTTTTCGGTTTCCGATTTTACCCTGTCAAACCCAGTTTTTGACCGAGTTTGACCGGGTTTTAAAAAACCGATTTTTTACTCTAACTTGGACCGGACACTTGGCTGGTTCCCAGTTCGACTGGTTCGACCGGCCGGTCCGATCCGAGTTTAAAAACACAGCTTATGATTATCCTTTGTAACTCTCTAGATTTATCTAGAGGTGGCGAGTGGCGACAAAGTTTAATTTATTTTTGCTTTTTTTTATAAAAAACTTTACTAGCGCCAATATTTTTAATACTTTAATGAGAAACAATTGGTTCCGTTTAGTTACATTATTTGAGCCATTTTTTAGAAAAGTTTTTCCCAATTCCGTTTGGATTGATGAAAATTATTTGGTCAAAAAGTAAAAATTTTTTTGATAAAAAATTTCACTAAATTTTTTCACCAAATTTTCATTCTAAATTTCAAATGAACTTTAGAGACTTTTTATACAATTATTCACAAAAGCAAGCATGTTTATGTTCAAATTTTGTTTAAAAAAATTAAAAAAATTGCGAGTGACAAAATGAGATTCATTTTCGGTAAGTTTTGAGGTCAGACGATGAGGCGGACAATGAAGCAAACGTCTGCTTCTTTAAGCGAACGTCCGCTAAGACACAGAAATGTCTTAGCAGACGTCCGCTTCTTTAAGCGAACAACGGAGCGGACGTCCGCTTCTTTAAACCTCTATTTTGTCACATTAAAAAAATTTTTACATTCAAACACTTTTTTACTTTTTTCAAAAGGTCAACAAAAAACAATCCAAATAATTTTTTCAAATAATCTTCAAAAAACATTCCAAATGATCATATTCAAACGGAGCAAATATTGTTATTGTTTTTTATTTTCTCAATGAGAAACAACTGTTGCAGCATTGCTCGATAAACAAATTAAATTAGTCTCAACTTAAAATGACGAATCGAACAACTCTGTTGAGATATCAAAATATTGTACATATGTCCATTATTTTTATGAGCTTCTCTAGGATCCCTTCCCAAGAAATATGACTTTTCTAACATGTTTGTGTTTGAGTACCTTATACAAACAAACATACACACACACATATATATGTGTGTGTATATATATATAGATAGATATATATACACATACATATATATATATATATATACATATATATCTATATATACACATACATATATATATACACACACACACATATATATATGTATATATATGTGTGTGTGTGTGTGTGTATACAGACATACACACACACACACACACACACACACAAATAAGTGTTAATTACACTTTGCTCCCTGAATGCAAAAAACATACACTTCCCACACCAAAAATTTTGGCTTTGAATTATTTTTATTTTCTTCATTTTGTATAAATTGCTAAAAAACTAAATTGCCCTTATAAATACATGTCTATTGACAAACATACACATAGGCACTAAAACTTATTTGTGTTTTTCTATTTTATCCCATGCATGTCTATAATGTTCGTTTAATATACAAAAACATATAATATTTTTGATAAATATTTTTACGTACACTTTAACTAACAATATAAAATACTTAAAAATTTTTGCCATGTTATACTTCACAAATAGTTAAGTGGAAAGAAAAGATTTCAAAAAAATAGTGTAAATTTAGTACGAATTTTTTAAACTATTAAAAATTTTTATTATTTATTTTTATAGAAATTGTGATTTTAAACTTTTTTACATATTTTTTTTGTGATTCTTTAGTTTCTAAAGAATTTCCAAAATAATACCTACATTCCTAAAGTAAATACATATTAGTTTTACAAAAATATCCATAACAACTATAAGAAAAGGCAATTCATTTTGGGGACATAATATTGCCATTAATTTATTTTGTAAGGGTACTATAAAAAAAATCTAAATCACTCACAAAATTCTTTATTTTAATATATATAAGACAAGATAAGATAGTAGCTATATCTTACCAAGACTTCTCAACATAGTTAAGAATTTTTTTTTTCCAGCTTAACCTTGTGTTGAAGTGATAATCAATCAAAGGACAAGTGCTTCAAGACTTCAACGCTCCGGTTGTTTTTTAAGGCATTTTTTTTTTCAAAATATCACTTTGTAGTTTTGAAGAATTTTTTATATAAATGTATATATGCATTTATTAAAAAAATGGTCTTGATACTCATCCCATTAAACTTGCCCCCTTCCATTACCCCCCCCCCCCCCCCAAAAATCGTAGTAATTAATGAAAAAAAGAAAATTATAGTTTCTGTCCAAGATCAATTTCTCAAGAAAGAACATGCATTACATCGGCTTGCAAAGTCTAATTCCCCAAAATTCTGCAATTGAATATGTACCAATAGAGTCCTTGTTATAACTCATCAACTTGCAAAATTGACAGGGGTCATCAAGAAGTTAGCAAATTGTCTTGAATATTGATTTTCAAACACGATATACTGATCTTCATAAACACGTTTACATAAATTTTAGCCTCTTAAGTTTCATTTTTTTCATATTTTTTGAGAAACGTAGTACTACGAAAACAAAAACGTGCATTTTATTTCTTTATTATTGCATTGTAAGGCAACATCTGAGCTGTATTTCTGTTACTTTGCATTGTAGATTGTGCTCTTTTTTTTTTTTTTTTTTTTTAAGAAATGAAAGAACCACTAGCATAATTTGCAGTTTATTTAACGTTTTAAACCATCAGATTTAACATTTTTGCACAACTTAAAAAACATACTAAATTTTGATTATATCATGAGTCTCTCCCAGCCACTTGAACCATTTGGATTCGAACAAACGAATGAAATACTACTGCATCTACAATCGCTAACAACTGTGTTTACTCCAATTCTTTTTATTTCCTCTTTTCATTTTATTTTTTGTAATATGCAAAAACAATGTAATGAATTTGGACTAACGTTCCTTTTTTGTGCGTTAATTAGATTAATGTGTGATAGATTTAGGAGAATTTTGTTCGTCCAAATAACAGAGCAGAGCTTGTGAATTACACTTGTCGTTTGGGTGCAAAATTCCAAAAAATTTCATCTGTTTTGTAGATATCATAATTAGTAAATTATTCTGCACCTAAATAGAGTTAAACATAGAAGCAAATAGGAGCTGGAGTCTGCATCTTTTTCTTTTTTACAATTTTTTTTCCCTTAGTTAGAAGCCCAAAAAAAAAAAAAAAAAAAAAAAAAAGGGGAAGCCACAACTCTAAACTGCCAATTGTAATGGAAACAACTGAAAATTGTGAATTCTACCAGAATCTCTAATTAAATAAACGAAGAAATTTCAGAAAAACATGTTAAAAATCCGAATTTGCACCTACGTTAACAACTAATATCCTCTTCAGAATTTCCCAGTTTTAAGACTTGTCTCATGTGCTATCTAAAGAAAATACAGCATAAAAACATGCAACAGCATAATACTATAACTAGGGATGGCAAAAATAAATCCAAATCCTAAACTACACTTCACAAATCGTACTTAGATTCATCTTCAGAATCTGCAGAGCTTCCATCACTGCTTTCATATGCCCTCCTTATGATAGGATTGAACACAGCTTCCAACTCTGCCATCTTCTCATCATAGTCTAACTTCTCTGCGTTTGTATTTTCATCCAACCATTCAAGTGCATCCTTCAGTGCTGTCTCCACATTTTCTTTGTCATCTGAATCAATCTTGCCCGCAAGCTTGTCGTCATCCCTGATGCTGCTTTTCATGTTGTAAATGTAGCTCTCCAGCTTGTTTCTGGAATCAATCTTCTCTCTAACCTCCTTATCCTCATCTGCAAACTCTTCCGCCTCCTTTACCATCCTATCAATCTCCTCCTGTTTGAGATGCCCTTTCTCATTGTTGATGGTAATTGAGTTTGACTTCTTTGCTGCCTTGTCCATGGCAGTCACTTGTAGTATACCATTCGCATCAACCTCAAATGTGACCTCAATTTGGGGTACACCCCTAATAAACAACAATCAAGATTATTCAGCAAAAGATCATATGAGGGTTCCAAAAAAAATCATGACAACAGATTGTGGCATTAGTTGACACAGAAAGAAATCCTATATCTAAGAGAGATTGTCTTACCTAGGAGCTGGAGGAATGCCAGACAAGTCAAATTTTCCTAGCTCATGACAATCCTTTGTTAAGCTCCTTTCACCTTGATAAACCTACAAGTTACAGCAAAAAATGGGTTCTTGTTAGTGCCAATTATTTAAAAAAATTAAATGTATATTTTAATTTACTTAGTATCCTGTATTTGTCTGCTTTCTGCATACCCTGATTGAAACAGTGGTCTGCTGGTCTTGATATGTAGTGAAAATCTGAGACTTCTTGATTGGAATGCCGCTGTTTCTTGAAATCAATTTTGTCATGACCCCTCCAACTGTCTCGAGTCCCAGACTCAAGGGAGTAACATCAATGACAAGAATGTCTGTAGAAAACAAAATATACAGAACGAGAATCATGTTACATTCATAGTCATTCACCAATATTAAACCTATTAAAGTTAAAAAATGGTCATTGCATAGTCAAATGAAGAGGCTATGGAAAAACCACTTACCCTTGGTTTCTTCACCGCCATGACCACCAAGGATCGCACCTTGAACTGCAGCCCCATAGGCCACAGCCTCATCTGGATTGATCCCCTTGCTTGGTTCTTTCCCATCAAAGAAATCCTTCAACAATTGTTGCACCTTAGGAATTCGAGTGCTCCCTCCAATCAACACAATTTCATCAATGTCAGTCTTCTCCAAACCTGCATCCTTCAAGGCCTGCTTCACTGGTTCCATTGTCTTTTTGAACAAATCCATGTTCAGTTCTTCAAATCTTGCCCTTGTTAGTGCCTCTGAAAAGTCAGTTCCGTCGAAGAGTGACTCAATCTCAACGCGCACTTGGTGCTGGTTACTCAAGGCCCTCTTAGCTCTCTCACACTCCTTTCTGAGCTTCCCAAGAGCCTTCTTATCATTGCTGATATCTTTGTTGTATTTCTTCTTAATCAACTTCACAAAATAGTCCATGACTCTGTGATCAAAATCTTCTCCACCCAAGTGAGTGTTGCCATTGGTGGAAAGAACCTCAAAAACACCTCCATCAAGAGCCAATATGCTTACATCAAAAGTACCACCGCCTAGATCAAAAACTAGAATATTCCTCTCTTTTTCTTGCTTATCAAGACCATAAGCAATTGCAGCTGCTGTCGGCTCGTTAATAATCCGAACAACATTCAGCCCTGCAATGGTGCCAGCATCTTTGGTAGCCTGCCTCTGTGCATCATTGAAATAAGCTGCAAACACAACATACACAAAATCAATCGAAATCAGACGGAAAACCAACCTTAATGGTCATGTTTTACATTGACGGATTCAGTCAGAAGCAAGGAAAGAATATTAACATCTGAAATTGATAATGTACCTGGAACAGTAACAACTGCATTCTTAACTTCGTCTCCCAAATAAGATTCAGCCGTTTGCTTCATCTTTTGCAGCACCATAGCACTGACTTCCTCTGGACTTAACAACTTCATCTCACCATTCTTCATCTTGACATTGATGTATGGCTTCCCATCTTTGTTAACTACCTTGTAAGGCAACATTCTCATATCTCTCTGAACCTCAGGATCATCGAACTTTCTTCCGATAAACCTCTTAACATCAAATATAGAGGATTCTGGGTTAAGGGCTGCCTGATTTTTTGCAGCCTCTCCAATCAATCTCTCCGTATCAGTGAATGCTACCCATGATGGGGTGATTCTGTTTCCTTGGTCGTTTGCTATGATCTCAACGTTACCGTTTCGATACACCCCCACACAAGAATATGTAGTCCCCAGGTCAATGCCTATCACCTGTCCCAAGATTTTGCTTTTGAGTACCCTCTGCAGCTAATGTTACACCTGCCAAGAATTCTTCAAAATTTGCAAAAAAAGAAGTTTTAGAGATTTCTCTTCTATTTATACAAATTTAATTAAGCTAGTGATGTACCTATTCAAGTTGGAATTTTGGATAGTAATGAAGAATACGATGTCATTCTGCTCCAAACATCTAATTCAAAATTTCCAGAAATACTATGTCATATTAATCATTAAAATCTTCGTAGTTTGCCTAGCAATTGAAAGGTGAATATTCTTGTCTCAGGAGAGGATTAGCGAAAACTAATTGGAGCATGAAGCTGTAAACTGTGCAAGCTATTTCTTTTTCAATGCAAAAATCATAAATTTAGTCGTTTTAATAGTCTC
This sequence comes from Mitragyna speciosa, assembly GCA_024721245.1. Classification (NCBI taxonomy): domain Eukaryota; kingdom Viridiplantae; phylum Streptophyta; class Magnoliopsida; order Gentianales; family Rubiaceae; genus Mitragyna; species Mitragyna speciosa. The sequence goes on from CM045558.1 coordinate 20,809,736, forward strand.
GGATATAGGATAATACATATGCCAAAAAAAAAAAAAAATGGCAGAAAAATATAAAAGCAACAAAATTGAATAAAGTCGTCTGTATAATACTTAGGTGAATCTGATTATTCAATTAAAAAAAAATGTTACAACAACATGACTATCACGCTTAGAAGAAAATGTCCAAATTAGAATTTAATTTTATGCTACATATTAATAATCAAACCTCTGAATTCTAAGGCAGATTAGTCAAACCAAACCGGGGGGCAAAAAAAGAAGAATCTAAAATTAATCATTGAAAAGAAAAAAAAAAAGGATTTGAAGACCGTCCAAGAAAATAAAAAAGGCTACACTGACAAATTGATGGGGCTTAATAACAACTGCAATTACGTGTTAATCATATAATAAACATGCATGGCTGTTTGAACAAAGAAAGCAAAGAAGAACTAGTAGTAATAAGAATACCTGAAACGAAGAGAAGAAGAAGCCACAAAGCTTTATTCTTTATGGAAGAAGATTGAGCCATATTTTTCTGTATCTTTCTGCCAGAGCGCAGAGAATAACTGTAGCAAAAAAGTGATGTATCGCTATTGGAAGATAATAGGATATACGAAGATGAGCCTTTGTGGGCTGGTGGGATGTGAATTTATAGCTTTGCATGGTGACAAAAGAGGCAAGAAAAAGTGTCCGAATGGTATTGTGATGAGGTTTTGAATTGGTGGGGGTGATGGCAGTTTTTGAAAAGAGCTAATTTCATTGGTTGAAACACTTTCCACAACGTCACTCTTGTTAAATCTTCAATGGAAGGGATTACAATTCATATTTCTTTTCCCACTAGAATTGGTTTAAACTAGTTTTTTAGAAAAAAGAATTGGTTTAAATTTATTTTCAGTGTTTTCTTCTCCGAGTGTAATTGCGTTTACTCTTCGTACCCAAAAAAGGGAAAATTAAAAAAATGAGTTTTTAGTTTAACTTAATAAATAGTTAAGCAATTAACAAAAAAGGAATATTTAAAAATGACTGTTTCTGATAATTTAATTACTCATTTAGAATTGTGTTTTTGGTATGAATCTTCTTTCTCCCAAAAAAAAAAAAAAAAAAAAAGAGCATCAGTTCAGGAAAATTTGAATAAGTTAAACCGACAATGGTTGGAAAAATGATAGATGTGATTGAGGCTAAAAAAATAATAATAATAACAACAAGAGAACAAGTTGGAATTTGCAACAAAACCATTTGTGCTGGGAGGAGAATCATTTTAATTACAAAAATAACCTTCGTGAATCCTTCTTCTTGTACAAATCAGGAATGTGACTCATGAACGAAATTAGTGACACCAAATACACGTGTCCTTTTTGGATTGGCTGAATGACTAATACGTGCGTTGTCGCTCTTGTAAGTGCCGTACGTGTCCTTAGAGCATTGGCTAGATACTTTTTAACACCTAACAACTATCAAAAATTGTAAATGTGCCCCTCAAATTCTGCTTTCAAATTAGGTATATTCTAATGGAAATTAGTCAATCACCTTTGATCTTTAGTCAATCACCTTTGATCTTTAGCCAACCAACATAAGAAAAATATATCAAAAAAGGTATAAAAAACAATGGATCTCCGAAAAGAAACCCAAAAATAATGGCTTACAACAAGAACCAAATATCATGGACTTTTTGAATTATGTTGTTTTCTTAAGGTCAATTTTATGCGTATATGTAATTTTTGCTTTTAGGGAAAAAAAGCATTCCCTGTTTGTATTCTAAATTATAGAATCTCTAAATAGTTCTTCCACCCTAAATTTAAAACCCATACTAATGGTTTTTGTTGATTAGGAACTGTTAGTGTTAGTTTGTAATCCTTTGGGTATTTGTCCCAAATTAGAAGGCAACAAATATATCAATGCTCTTATAATTTCTTGTCTTCTTCCCTTAACCAATTTAATTTAAACTTTAGTTTGGAGGGAAATTTTGGTGGAAGGCAAATTTTTAATTGGATTTATTCAAAAGAATACAATTAAAAAGAAAAAATCATTTATAATCTTGACAAGGGCACAACAGCTTGGGGCTTGGAAATTAATTAGTTAATTACTGTTTAATTAATTAATATTTTTTAATTAGACAATCATTAATTAACAGACATAATTTTTATATGTTCGTTAATTTAACTATCAGACGCTCCTTCATTAAGACGCAATTTTTCAGACAAAAGTTGTCATTGTCTTTAAATGCCCAATTTTATCAGAATTCTATTTACTTTAGCAATTGTGGTTTTAATCTTTACTTTGTTGTATCCTAAAGGTAATTTGTCTATAAACGATAAGGGGCAAATAATACCTTAAGAACAGTGAAATCACGCCTCAAAGTCATTTGTTATTTCTTTCAATTTTTGTATTTTCGTTAATAGGAACATTCAAATTGTATTTTACTTTATGTTTTTTTCCTTTTTGTTAGGAACAAATACTCTACTCTTTAAGTTGACTATTTTTTGTCTTGAATGTATCGGTACACTTTAGAGATAGGGGCAATTTTTTTTTTCTTTTTTTTAGAGAAAGGGGCATTGGGCACAACTAACGCACCTAAGAAGAGCAAAATCATCTAGCTCTCGTGATTTGTGCATAGAGAATTTTGTAGGATGTTATTGTTTCGAATGTGCCCATAGATTCTCAGGTTAGGTACATTGCATTTATGGAAAAACATTAAAATCAAATCAAACAACAACTTGAATCAAACTAAGTTCGGCTTCAAACTTTTCAAAAAAAGTTCTCTTGAAATGATAGTATTTCGATTATTTTTTAAGATCTCACATGTTGTATGGGGTTGCTATAGCATAATTAGATTTCTTAGGTAGCAAATGTCTGCAATTCTCAGAATGTCCTTTTATTTAATTAGGCTATTTAATTGTCTTAACAAAATAGAGGGGGTGTGGTTTCCCTCAACTCATTGTGGCTTAGATACATGAGAAAGTTACTTTATCCGGAAAAATCAACTAATTATCACAACTTGACTAAATTACAGCTAAAGTACTAGGAATGTATTCGTGAACTTGGGGTCACACAATTTTTCAAAATCTCAAATTATAGTGTAAGTTCAGTTATTAATATATTAGGTTAGTATAGAGAAGCAATGATAAAATGGATGTTTAATGCTTAAGGTATAGATTATCAAGGATAAATTCATGTATACACTACTACAACTACGTATATTTTTAACGCATAAATGTACGCCGATCTTTCCATAATTAGTTTGACAAACATTCATGGCCCGAATTGGTAAATTTCTGTTGGTTTTTGGTTAAGGGTACATGTTTGGAAGTGGCGGAGCCAAGACCCCAAGGTAAGTGGGGTCAAACTTTGATATAATAAAAGTTTTACAAATAAAAATTATGAGATAAAACGGACAAGATAGTGCAAAATTTTGGATCTGAGGGAAGATCAGCCAAATTAATTGAATTCTTAATTTTTTAAAAAATATTTTACAAACCTACTGGCAAATTAATCTTCTACTGGTTTCCTTTTAAGAAATTTTTCCATAACCTGTTATAAATAAAAATCATAAAACAACCTAATTTGGTGTTATAAACATGAATTTCAATGTTTAATAACATATTAAGGTTAAGCACAAATATATAGCCCATTTAAAAAAGAAGGAAAAAAAGTATGATCAAGGCTAGTTTAAGCTTTATTTCTAAGGTTCAAGGTACACTTGCTAATGCATATAATAATGGTCCAAAATTTCAAATCTATAATTCAAAGGAATCTTCAATATACTATTCCACTTGAGAGAGAATATAAAGTATAATAATGGCAGCCAATCTACTTCTTAAGTATTTTATTGTTCCCAATCATGTTCAAATTAATCAGTCTCCAATTTACATTCATTTCAAGTATACTCAATGATATTTAATTAGAATTCGACTTAGCCATCCTTAAAATTGAGAAATAAATCCGTAATTAATCATATAGTTTTATGATATCTATTGACAAAATAAAAAAAAAATTCACATAAAAAGGCCAAAAATAACACAATCAAATAGAAGAAAGTAAACAAGAGATGAACTAAACCAAACCCCCACAAAAAAAAAAAAAAGAATGAGAATTATATTCAAGATTAGTGCAATACTAACTTGCTAAGTGATTCTTGATTTCAATAGAAGGAATAAAGAAAGATGACACAGAAAGTTTTTAAGTTTAGATCATTACAAGTTTACAACGGAAGTTTGCAAATGAAATTTCAGCAAAGAAAGAATAAGAAAACACAAGCTAGAATAGATAAAGGCTTCTAGTATATTCTGATACGTCTACCTTTTGAGTTCTTTATTTTTGTGTGGAACAAGCCAGCTACTTTGAAAATGTTATTTTGATTTTTAGTTTTTTAAATTTATTAATTGAATTTTTGACCCCAAAATCTATTCTTTGTAGGGCTCAAACAAGAATTCATCAATATAATATATAAGGATTTTTAAAATTTTAGTGGGGTCATTTGACCCCACTTGGAGCTATGTGGCTCCGCCCATGTTTGGAATGCTAGCAGTAGACTCTTTCTGCTTCGATTAGTTTATTCAATCCTGATTTTGTATATTCTTTCATTGTTTTCACAAGGACAAGACGATGTTTATATTTAAAACTATATTTATCTCTGACTCGAAAGATAGGGACTCATATTTTCCCTTTCAACCATGGATTAGAATCATTACTTTCCTGATGTATATACAAATGGACAAAAAAAAAAAGTTCTATATACAACACTATCAATCCCCTCACCCCATTAATCCAGCACAAAGCGACCTTCCTCTCCCAAGAGAAAAGGGAAAAAAGACATTCTGAAAATTTAATCATTGATTTTGATGGTTTTCTTTGTGATATGGCATCGGTGCAAGAAATTTTGAACCAGTTCAAGAGCCAGCAAGAGTACAAGTCTACCGCAATCAAATTTTCAAACCATATATAGAAAGCCTTCAACAAATCAATAGAATGAGGAAAGCTCCTTTACGAGCTCAGATTAAACGTTCATAGACTAGCTACAAGAAAACCTGATCAGAGCTTTGGAAACTGAACAAATAAATCAAGAATGTTACGTTGATTTGGGTTCGAACAAGGAAGCCTTTGACAGCTTAAGGAACATTCCCAAGGTGCATTATGATGGGAAGCGATTCTCTTACAAGCCTAAGCATGATTCAAGAAACAAAGATCAACTCCTAGCATTAGTTCGTAATTCCCTAGATGGGATTGCTGTTGTTGATCTTGAGGGTGCCCGCAACAACATTGTGGACGACATAAAATCATTGGAAGCTGAAGGTCAAATTTTGGTGGTATCAAAAGATCAAGACATAGCTTACCCTATGATCCCGAGGTTCGGATTAAGGAGGACGATGATTTGAAAGAATTTTTTAAAGGAATTAAGTTACCTCGTGACATGATCGATATCGAAATATATTTGAAGCAGAATGGTATGCTACCCTCTACAAATATAGCTGAGAGGACGGACCGTGTCACAAGGTCATGGAATTAGTCCCCCCAAAGCCAAGGCTAACAGGAAGCAGCATGGAATTAGCAAGCGGACTAAGCTTTCCAATGCCCACCCTCTTCTTCAAGCAACCTCAATGGCTGATGGGCCATGGGGCCTCACAAGTGCCATTGTGGACCAGAAATAGAGGAACAAAATTATGCTAGCAAGGTCAAATTTAGAATGCTAAGAACGACGTTATTTTGAAGTAAAAATTTATTAGCATTACAGTTTCAACTAGAGTTACAATATGATTTAGCAGAATTACACATTTTAACCGACCTGTTACGCACCCTTCCAATTTATCTGAAATGACAAATGCTCAATTTGCTAGGCTCGAATCCCATAGCTGATTAGGTCCGCAGATATTTGTTATACCTCTGGTTCGTCTTTCTTTTAGGTATTGGCACAGTTTCCTAAAGTTTTAGATTTCCCATATGTACTCATTAAACCGGAATTTTCATCTCTCATGATTTTTAGTTAGTTATAACATTGGAATTTTCAAAAATTTAAGATATGTTTAATACTATATGCTTATCTTTCTTTAACAAATTATATGCAATACTTGTTTTAAAAGTAATTTTAAGATATATATATGTCTTTCTGTATGTAAGAAGTGTGTGTGCGCGCATGCAGACACACACGTATATGTATATGTATATGTATTTGTATATGTATGTAATGATTGACATTTGTCATTAATTTGAACCTTTGTGAATCAAATATACTGGTAAGTACAATACTACTACAAAAAGCATTAGATACCACACGATCTTAATTTGTTATTTGAATAAAATAGAAAAAGGAATTTTCAAGCTAGCCGATAAATTAAGAATGATTTCGATAGTTTTGGAAGGGCTGTTTTTCGTTTCTTTTTCTTTTCTTACTCATAATATTTGAAATCTCCTTGAATAAACAAAATTCTCAGGCTAAAGTCCGGATGACGAGCTTAGGAGAAAAATGTGGTCACCACAAAAGTACTAAACCGAGTTTTGAAGGGAAAGTTGTTCTGTTGACAAATCAAATTGTACGTTTCTGCACTATAGACGCAAATAAGGAAAAATATTATTAATCAAGGTCAGAATAATTAAGAAAGTATCTAAACAAAGGATTAAACGACATTAAAATATATATTTTAGATTGAGTCACTTTTGATGTTATTGTCATGTCAGAACCATTCACTTTTGGTGACGGTAGCGAAGAAATTAAAGGTATGCAGTTTCAGTTCTTATATTGTCCGATTTGTGGAACAATATTAGGATCCGTTAGGGTGGAGGGATTTACATGGGTTTGGATTTCAAATGCAAATCTCTCCTAAATTATCCAGTGAAACCCAAATATCTCCTAAATTATCCAAACAAAGCTAAGGAATTTGATCAGAAATTTTAAGTCCACCAACTAGTAAGAATACTTTTATTTGTAAAAAAAAAAATGCATGACTTTCACATTCATCTAATTTACATGTCATTCCAAATTCTCCTTTTTCTTATTTCCAACTCTTTCCTAGGTTATATACTTTACCATGTGTATGGAATTCATAACAGACAGCTGCATCTCCACAACTTAAAAGTTTCTATGAGTAATTTGACTCCTTATATGTGTGCAAATTTGGGTGTGAAGGAGTTGTGATATTGTTCGAGGCCTGTCAATAGTCCGGCTCTGCACCCAGATCTAACCCGAGGCTGTTACTTTTTTCCAGTTAGGGTTGGAGATGTAATTCCTTTTATCTGACATGAATCTGTTTAAATAAATAATAATTATAAAATATATATGTATTTTACACTTTCAATACTCAATATTTGATAATAAATAATTATACAATAATATATGTCTGTGTGTGTGTGTTTTTTTTGTGTGTATGTATATATAAGTATATGTATACGTATATGTATGTATGTATTTATTTTACACTTACAAAGCTTAACCTTGTGTTGAAGTGATAATCAATCAAAGGATAAGTGCTTCAAGACTTTAACGCTTCGTTTAGATGGCTGTTTTTGAATGTATTTATTTTTCAAAATACACTTAGCAGTTTTGAAGAATTTTTTATATAAATGTATATATAAAACAAAAAGGTGTTAATTTTTAATAAATTTTATTCGTGTTACCTTAGAAAGGTATACTGCATTAGCTGCGTCAATTTAGTGTATGAGTCTCATAGAGTGATTTATGCATTTATTAAAAAAGTAGTCTGGGTACTCATTCCATTGAACTCTCCCCCGCCTCTTCCCCCTTTCCATTACCCAAAAAAAAAGAAAAAAAATCGCAATAAGTAGTGAAAAAAAGAAAGTTGTAGTTTCCGTCCAAGATCAATTTCTCAAGAAAGAACATGCTTTGCATCGGCTTGCAAAGTCTAATTCGCCATAATTCTGCAATTGAATATGTACCAATAGAGTCCTTGTTATAACTCATCAACTTGCAAAATTGACAAGGGTCACCAAGAAGTTAGCAAGTAATCTTGAATATTAATTTTCAAAGACGATATACCGATCTTCATAAACACGTTTACAAAAATTTTAGCCTTTAAATTTCATTTTTCATATGCTTGAGAAACGTAGTTCTACGACAATAAAAATATGCATTTTATTTCTTTATTATTGCGTGTGTGAGGCAATATTTGAGCTGCATTCATGTTTCTTTGCATTGTAGATTCTGCTTTTTTTTTTTTTTTAAGAAATGAAAGAACCACTAGCATAATTTGCAGTTTATTTATTTAACGTTTTAAACCATCAGATTTAACATTTTTACACAACTAAAAGAAAATACTAAATTTTGATGATTTTATCCGTTCATATGCCACTTCTTGAAATAAAATCTAAACCAGAAAACCTAATAATTTTATCGTAGTTTAAAGGTAAAATTCCAATATACATGTAAAGTTTAAGCATGAAACTAGATAAAAGCCAACTTTTATACAAAATTTAGAGCATGTTTTCAACAGTTTTTTTTTTTCTTATTTGCTTTTAGCTTCTGATTTCGAAAAAATTTGTTTTGTGATGTTCTCGACTACTTTTTTTTTTTTAAATATGCTTTTGAATTTTTTAAGTAAAGATCAGAAGCAACTAATTTTTTAGCTTTTCTAAAATCAATTTTTATAAAAATCAGAATCTATTGAGAACAAATCTTTAGTGCCATGGGATTGTCAATTATCAAATGATACAATATTTCGATGGTAATTTGATAGTAATGATTATGAACAATTTATCGCCAACAACTGTGTTTACTCCAATTCTTTTTATTTCCTCTTTTCATTTTCTTCTTTGTAATATGAGAAACCATGTAATGAATTTGAACTAACGTTCTTTTTTTTTGTGCGTTAAGTGGATTAATGTGCGATAGACTTAGGAGGATTTTGTTCGCCCAAAGAACCGAGCATTGCTTCTGAATCATACTTGTAGTTGTGGTGCAAAAATCCAAAAATTTTAAACAATTTGTAGATTTTATAATTAGTAAATTATTTTGCACCTAAATAGTGCTGAATATAGAAGTAAATGGAAGCAGGAGTTTGTGCATCTTTTTCTTTCTTTACAATTTTTTTCCCTTAGTTAGAAGGCCAAAAAAAAAAAAAAGAAAGAGGAAGGGAAAGCCACAACTCTAAACTGCCAATTGTAATGGCAAACAACTGAAACTAGTGAATTCTACCAGAATCTCTAATTAAATAAACGAAGAAATTTCAGAAAAACATGTTAAAATCCCAAACTGCCCCTACATTCACAACTAATATCCTCTTCACGGACCTTCCCAGTTCCTAGACTTATCTCATGTGCCATCTAAGGAAAATACAATACTAAAAATGGTAACATCTGAATCCTGTGATTTGTGAAAACAAAAATAATTCCAAATCTTAAAGTACACTTCACAAATCATAGTTAGATTCATCTTCAGAATCTGCAGAGCTTCCATCACTGCTTTCATATGCCCTCCTTATGATAGGATTGAACACAGCTTCCAACTCTGCCATCTTCTCATCATAGTCTAACTTCTCTAGCGTTTGGATTATCGTCCAACCATTCAAGTGCATCCTTCAGTGCTGTCTCCACATTTTCTTTGTCATCCGAATCAATCTTGCCTGCAAGCTTGTCGTCATCCCTGATGCTGCTTTTCATGTTGTAAATGTAGCTCTCCAGCTTGTTTCTGGAATCAATCGTCTCTCTAACCTCCTTGTCCTCATCCGCAAACTCTTCCGCCTCCTTTACCATCCTATCAATCTCCTCCTGTTTGAGATGCCCTTTCTCATTGTTGATGGTAATTGAGTTTGATTTCTTTGCTGCCTTGTCCATGGCAGTCACTTGTAGTATACCATTCGCGTCAACCTCAAATGTGACCTCAATTTGGGGTACACCCCTAATAAACAACGATCAAGATTATTCAGCAAAATTTCGTATGATGTTTCCAAACAAATCATGATCAGAGATTGTGGCATTAGTTGACACAGAAATAACTCTATATCTAAGAAAGATTGTCTTACCTAGGAGCTGGAGGAATGCCAGGACAAGTCAAATTTTCCTAGCTCATGACAATCCTTTGTTAAGCTCCTTTCACCTTGATAAACCTACAAGTTACAGCAAAAAATTGGTTCTTATTAGTGCCAATTATTAAAAAAAATTAAATGTATATTTTAATTTACTTAGTATCCTGTATTTATCTGCTTTCTGCATACCCTGATTGAAACTGTGGTTTGCTGGTCTTGATATGTAGTGAAAATCTGAGACTTCTTGATTGGAATGCCGCTGTTTCTTGGAATCAATTTTGTCATGACCCCTCCAACTGTCTCGAGTCCCAGACTCAAGGGAGTTAACATCAATGACAAGAACGTCTGTAGAAAACAAAATACACAGAACGAGAATCATGTTATATGCAGAGTCATTCACCAATATTAAACCTATTAAAGTTAAAAAATGGCCATTGCACAGTCAAAATGAAGAGGCTACGGAAAAACCACTTACCCTTGGTTTCTTCACCGCCATGACCACCAAGGATCGCACCTTGAACTGCAGCCCCATAGGCCACAGCCTCATCTGGATTGATCCCCTTGCTTGGTTCTTTCCCATCAAAGAAATCCTTCAACAATTGTTGCACCTTAGGAATTCGAGTGCTCCCTCCAACCAACACAATTTCATCAATGTCAGTCTTCTCCAAACCTGCATCCTTCAAGGCCTGCTTCACTGGTTCCATTGTCTTTTTGAACAAATCCATGTTCAGTTCTTCAAATCTTGCCCTTGTTAGTGCCTCTGAAAAGTCAGTTCCGTTGAAGAGTGACTCAATCTCAACGCGCACTTGGTGCTGGTTACTCAAGGCCCTCTTAGCTCTCTCACACTCCTTTCTGAGCTTCCCAAGAGCCTTCTTATCATTGCTGATATCTTTGTTGTATTTCTTCTTAATCAGCTTCACAAAATAGTCCATGACTCTGTGATCAAAATCTTCTCCACCCAAGTGAGTGTTGCCATTGGTGGAAAGAACCTCAAAAACACCTCCATCAAGAGCCAATATGCTTACATCAAAAGTACCACCGCCTAGATCAAAAACTAGAATATTCCTCTCTTTTTCTTGCTTATCAAGACCATAAGCAATTGCAGCTGCTGTCGGCTCATTAATAATCCGAACAACATTTAGCCCTGCAATGGTGCCAGCATCTTTGGTAGCTTGTCTTTGTGCATCATTGAAATAAGCTGCAAACACAAAATTCACAAAATCAATTGAAATCAGACGGAATACCAACCTTAACAGTCATGTTTTACATTGACGGATTCAGTCAAAAGCAAGGAAAGATCATATAAATCTGAAATTGATAATGTACCTGGAACAGTAACAACTGCATTCTTAACTTCGTCTCCCAAATAAGATTCAGCCGTTTGCTTCATCTTTTGCAGCACCATAGCACTGACTTCCTCTGGACTTAACAACTTCATCTCATCGTTCTTCATCTTGACATTGATGTACGGCTTCCCATCTTTGTTAACAACCTGATAAGGCAACATTTTCATATCTTTCTGAACCTCAGGATCATTGAACTTTCTTCCGATAAACCTCTTAACGTCAAATATGGAGGATTCCGGGTTAAGGGCTGCCTGATTTTTCGCAGCCTCTCCAATCAATCTTTCAGTATCAGTGAATGCCACCCCTGATGGGGTGATTCTGTTTCCTTGGTCGTTTGCTATGATCTCAACATTACCGTTTCGATACACACCCACACAAGAATATGTCGTTCCCAGATCAATGCCTATCACTGTCCCAAGATTTTGCTTTTGAGTACCCTCTGCAGCCAATGTTACACCTGCCAAAAATTCTTCAAAATTTGCCAAAAAAAGAAGTTAGAGACTTCCCTTCTATCTATACAAATTTTAATTAAAACTATTTATGCAACTATTCAAGTTGGATTTTTGGATAGTAATGAATAATACGAATATCATTATGCTCCCAACCTCTAATTCCAAATTTGCCTACCAATTGAACAGGTGAATATTCTTGTCCGAGGCAAGGACTAGGGAGGAATTATTCCAGATTAGCACAATGTAATCTGAGCATGAAGTTGTTAACTATGCAATCTATTTCTTTTTCAATGCAAAAATCATAAAATAGTCTCGGATATAGGATACTACATATGCAAAAAAAAAAAAAAAAAAAATCCCGGAAAAATATAAAAGCAACAAAATTGAATAAAGTCGTCTGTATAATAATTAGGTGAATCTGATTATTCAATTAAAAAAAATGTTACAACAACATGATTATCACGCTTAGAAGAAATTGTCCAAATTAGAATTTAATTTTATGCTACATATTAATAATCAAACCTCTGAATTCTAAAACAGATTAGTCAAACCAAACCGGGGGAGAAAAGAAGAATCTAAATTAATCATTGAAAAAAAAAAAAGATTCGAAGACCGTCCAAGAAAATAAAAAAGGCTATACTAACAAATTGATGGGGGTTAATAACAACTGCAATTACGTGTTATTCATACAATAAACATGCATGGCTGTTTGAACAAAGAAAGAAAAGAACTATTAGCAATAATGAATACCTGAAACGAAGAGAAGAAGAAGCCATAAAGCTTTATTCTTTATGGAAGAAGATTGAGCCATATTTTTGTGTTTCTTTCATGCTAGAGAGTAGAGAGTAACTATAGCGAAAAAGTTGTGTATTGCTATTCGGAAGATAGAAACTACGATGATGAGCCTTTGTGGGCTGGCGGGATGTGAATTTATAGCTTTGCATGGGGAGAAAAGAGACAAGGAAAAGTGTCCGAATACTATTGTGATGAGCTTTTGAATTGGTTGGGGTGATGGCAATTTTCGAAAAGAGCCAATTTCATTGGTTGAAACACTTTGCACAACGTCACTTTTGTTAAATCTTCGATGGAAGGGATTACAATTCATATTTCTTTTCCCACTAGAATTGGTTTAAATTTAATTTCAGTATTTTCTTCTCCGAGTGTAATTGCGTTTACTCTTTCTACCCAAAAAGGGAAAATAAAAAAAAATAAGTTTTTCATTTAACTTAATAAATCTTTAAGCAACTAACAAAAAAAAGGAATATTTAAAAATAACTGTTTCTAATAATTTAATTACTCATTTAGAATTGTATTTTTGTATGAATCCTCTTTCCCAAAAAAAAAAAGAAAAAAAGCATTCAGTTCAGGAAAATTTGAATAAATTAAAGAACCGACAGTGGTAGGAAAAAAATAGATGTTATTGAGGCCAAAATAATAATAACAATTACAACAAGAGAACAAGTTGCAATTTGCAACAAAACCTTTTGGCTGGGGGGGAGAATCATTTTAATTACGAAAATAACCTTCTTGAATCCTTCTTGTACGAATCAGGAACTTCGGGGTGACTCGCGAATAAAATTCGTGACATCAAAAGTAAACGTGTCCTCTATGGATTGGCTGAATGACGGCAACTATTATGGGCGTTGTCGCAGTTGTCAGCGTCTTACATGTCCTTACAACATTGGCCAGATACTTTTTAACACCCAACAACTATCAAAAACTGTAAATGTGCCCCTCAAATTCTGCTTTCAAATTAGGCGTACTCTAATGGAAATTAGTCAATCATCCTGAATCTTTAGCCAACCGACATAAGAAAAATATATCAAAAAAGGTATAAGAAACAATAGATCTCCGAGAAGAAACCCAAAAATAATGGCTTACAACGAGAACCAAATATCATGGACTTTTTGGATTTTGTTGTTTTCTTAAGGTCAATTTTATGTGTATTTGTATTTTTTGCTTTTAGGGAAAAAAGGTAATCCTTGTTTGTATTCTAAATTATAGAATCTCCACATAGTTTTTCCACCCTAAATTTTTTTTTTTTTTTGCTTACTTTCCACCCTAAATTTAAACCCCATAATAATAGTTTTTGTTGATTAGGAGCTTTAAGTTGTATTCACCTTTTTTTTTTTCTTTTGTTAGGAATATATACTCTGCTCTTTAAGTTGACTATTTTTATCTTGGATTTATCGGTACACTATAGAGATAGGGGCAATTTTTTTTTTCTTTTTTTAGAGATAGTGGTCTAGCTCTCGGGGATTTGTGTGCATAGAGAATTTTGTAAGGATGTTATTATTTCGAACGTGCATATAAATTCTCAGGTTAGGTACGTTGCATTTACGGAAAAACATTAAAATCAAATCAAACAACAACTTGAATACAAACTAAATTTCAGCCAAAAAAAAAAAAAAACTTGAATACAAATTAAGAAGTTCAGGCTTCAAACTTTTCAAAAAATTTCCCCTTGAAATGATAGTAAACGATTATTTTTTGAGATCTCACATGTTGTATGGGGTTGCTGTAGTATAATTAGATTTCTCAGGTAGCAATTTTGTGCAATTTTCATAATGTCCTTTTATTTAATTTTACGCTATTAATGGTCTTAACAAAATAGAGGGGGTGTGCTTTCCCTCAACTCTTTGTGGCTTAGATACATGTGGAAGTTACTTTATCCGGAAAAATCAATTAATTATCACGACTTGACTAAATTACAGCTAAAGTACCAGGAATGTATCATAGCTTTTTTTTTTTTTTTCTTTGGGAACTTGGAGTCGCACAATTTTCCAAAATCTCAAATTATAGTGTAAGTTGAGTTATTAATATATCAGGTTAGTATAGAGAAGCAGTGATAAAATGGATGTTTAAAGCTTAAGGTATAGATTATCAAGGATAAATTCATGTATACACTACTACAACTACGTATACTTTTAACACATAAATGTACACCAATCTTTCCATAATTAATTTGACAAACATTCATGGTCCGAATTGGTATTCTTCTGTTGGTTTTTGGTTAAGGGTAATGTTTGGAATGCCAGCAGTAAACTCTTTCTGCTTCGATTGGTTTATTAAATCCTGATTTTGTATCTTCTTTCGTTGTTTTCACAAGGACTTGTTTAAGACGATGTTTATATTTTAAATACTATATATTTATATCTGACTCAAAAGATAGGGACTTATATTTTCCCTTTTCCTATTCAACCATGGATTATAATCATTACTTTCCTAATGTTACATACAAATGGACAAACAAAGTTCTATATACAACACTATCGATCCCCCTCAACCCATTCATCCAGCACAGAGCGACCTTCCTCTCCGAAGAGAAAAGGGAAAAAAGACATTCTGAAAATTTAATCACTGATTCTGATGGTTTTCTTTATGATATGGCATCGGTGCAAGAAATTTTGAACAAGTTCAAGAGCCAATAGAAAGCCTTCAACAAATCAATAGAATGAGGAAAAGCTCCTGTAGGAGCTCAAATTAAACGTGTCATAGACTTGCTACAAGAAGACCTGAGAGCTTTGGAACCTGAACAAATAAATCAAGAATGCTACGTTAATTTGGGTTCGTACAAGGAAGCCTTTGACAGCTTAAGGAACAACCCCAAGGTGCATTATGATGGGGAGCGATTCTCTTACAAGCCTAA
Source organism: Mitragyna speciosa (assembly GCA_024721245.1). Classification (NCBI taxonomy): domain Eukaryota; kingdom Viridiplantae; phylum Streptophyta; class Magnoliopsida; order Gentianales; family Rubiaceae; genus Mitragyna; species Mitragyna speciosa. The sequence continues at coordinate 20,825,127 of CM045558.1, forward strand.
GCATGATTCAAGAAACAAAGATCGTCTCCTAAGCATTAGTTCGTAATTCCCTACATGGGATTGCTGTTGCTGATCTTGAGGATGCATGCAACAACGTTGTGGAGGACTTAAAATCATTAGAAGCTGAAGGTTAAATTTGGGTGGTATCAAAAGATCAAGACATGGCTTACCCGAATGATCCCGAGGTTGGGATTAAGGTGGACGATGATTTGAAAGACTTGTTTAAAGGAATTAAATTACCTCGTGACATGATAGATTTTGAAAAGTATTTGAAGCAGAATGGTATGATACCCTCTACAAATACAGCTGAGATGCGGAGCATGTCACAAGGTCGTGGAATTATTGCCCCCAAAGCCAAGGCTAACAAGAAGCAGCATGGAATTGCCAAGCGGACTAAGCTTTCCAATGCCTACCTTCCACAGCTCTTCTTTAGCAACCTTAACGGCTGATGGGCCATCTGGCCTCACAAGTGACATTGTGGACCAGTTGATTGATCTAGATTTAAAAAGCCAAAAATAGAGGGATAAAATTGCGCCAGCTAGGAGTGAAAAGTAATTACATCACATTTTAACAGAGTTACACATTTTAACCAACCTGTTACGCACGCTCCAATTTATCTGAAATGGCAAAGACCCAACTTGCGAGACCCTAGATCCCATGGCTAAGTAGGTCTGCAGATATTTGTTATGCCTCTGGTTCATCTTTCTTTTAGGTATTGGCATGTTTCCTAAAGTTTTAGAATTCCCATATGTACTCATTAAACCGGAATTTTCATATCTCATGATTTTTAGTTAGTTATAACATTGGAATTTTCAAAAATTTAAGATATGTTTAGTACTATATGCTTATCTTTCTTTAATAAATTATATGCAATACTTGTTTTAAACGCAATTTTGAGATATATATATATATATATATATATGTGCGTGTGTGTACAAGCACGCACACGTGTGTGTGTGTATACACATGCATGCAGGCACACACGCACATATATGTATATGTGTATGTAATACTACTATGAAAAGATTGATATTTGTATACTACCACAAATAATGATTGATATTTGTCATTAATTTGAATCCTTTCTTAATCAAATATACTGGTGAGTGCAATACTACTATAAAAAGAGTTAGATATCACATGATATTAATTTGTTATTTGAATAAAATAGAAAAAGGATTTTTTAAGTTAGCTGATAAATTAAGAATAATTTTGATAGTCTTGGAAGGGCTGTTTTTGGTTTGTTTTTCTCTTTTTTTACCCATAATAGTTGAAATCTCCTTGAATAAACAAAATTCTCAGGCTAAAGTCAGGATTACGAGTTCTGGAGAAAACTGTGGTCACCACAAAAGTACTAAACCGGGTTTTGAAGGGAAAATTGTACTGTTGACAAATCAAATTGTACGTTTCTACACTATAGACGAAAATAAGGAAAAATATTATTAATCAAGGTCAGAATAATGAAGAAAGTGTCTAAACAAAGGACTAAACGACATTAAAATATATATTTGAGATTGAGTCACTTTTGATGTTATTGACGTCTCCTAACTATTCACTTCTGCTGACGGTGTGAAGAAATTAAGGGTAAGCAGTTTCAGTTCTTATATTGTCCGATTTGTGGAACTATTTCTTTAAATTTGCCAAACTGGCATTATTAGCCATACGTTTGGGGAATAATATTAGGATCCGTTTGGTTGGAGGGATTTAGTTGGATTTGCATTTCAAATGCAATTCTCTCCTAAATTATCCAGTGAAACCCAAATATCTCCTAAATTATCCAGACAAGCTAAGGAATTTGATCAGAAATTTGAAGTCCACCAACTAGTAAGAATACTTTTATCTGTAAAAAAAAAAAGGATGACTTTCACGTTCATCTAATTTACATGTCATTCCAAATTCTCCTTTCCCTTATTTCCAACTCTTTCCTAGGTTATATACTTTACTATGTGTAAGGAATTCAAAACAGACAGCTGCATCTCCGCAACTTGAAAGTTTTTATGAGTAATTTGGCTGCATATACGTGTGCAGATTTGGGTGTGAAGGAGTTGTGATATTGTTCTAGGCCTGTCAACAGTTCGGCTCTGGATCCACATCCAACCCGAGGCTGTTATTTTTTTCCAAGTAGGTTTGGAGATGTAATTCCTTTTACCTGACATGAATCTGTTTAAATAAATAATAATTATAAAATATATATAAGTATTTTACACTTTCAATACCCAATATCCAGTAATAAATAATTATACAATAATATGTGTGTGTGTTTTTTTTGTGTGTGTGTAGGTATATATATGTATATGTATACGTATATGTATGTATGTATTTATTTTACACTTACAAGACTCGGACCTAACTTGACCCATATTTGGACCTGATCGGATTTGGATCCAGAAAATCAAATGTAAGACCCATTGAGTATGCAAGTAGAATTCAGAATAATTTTACTTGAACAGGTCCAAATCTGGAATATTTAGTTTCGGTATATTCCAGACCCAAAGCCTACCTGTTGACACTCCTAATTGTCCCCCATGGCTCTTATCATAGCCAGAGAAAAATGTGAATAAAAGAAGCAGAGTGAAAGGAAGTTTCGCATCCCAAATCGATAAGCACGTGTGGGGTTGTGACTGTCGTGCCCCAAAAAGGCGATCCAGTCCGGTGACCATTTTTGAAAAATAAGTTTTTGAAAAAATTGTGCGTGTGTGAGAAAAAAATCAGATTTTTAGTGAAAAAAAAGTGTTATTTAGAAAAAATGATGTTTTTAAAAGAAAATAAGGCCGGGAACTAAAAGTGCGACAGTTTTGGCCAACTAATTTTGAAAAAGAGTTTTGTTTTAAAAATGGAGTCGCCACTTGGGATGAAGTTAGGGTGTACCAAGTCACCCAAAAAATCAATTATCAAAACAAAAATAAAATTTTGGAAAAGTATTTGAAAACTCTTTTTCAACTTCGGTCTACGAAAAAATGAGTAAAAACGGTCCAGGAGTTACATTTGAAGAAAGGGAAGGCAAAGGCTCGCGCCTAAGGCACCTTTTCTATCTAGCCGAGGCTAGTTGCGAGGTTTAATCAAAATTTCTTAAATTAACCCCTAAATTCTATCGCGTTTGGATGTATCTAAATGAATGCAAATCCTAAATCTAAATGTGGTATCGAAAGAGTCAAAATGTTCCATCGAGGCTTGGTTGGGATTATCGCATTAATTGTGAGACCCGAGTCGAGGTCTCGAGAGAGTCACGAGTGTAAATGCAATAAAGGAAATGCAAAAAGAAAAGAAAAATAGTAATATAGCTAATAAGTGTCAAAGAGAGTGGGTATGCAACACAATGAGTACAGGAAACTAATAATTCGTGACTGATATGTTTCTACTCACGGAAGGGGGAACGACATGTACGCCACCGCTTCTCATGTAAATAGACGACTATTTCTAATCGAATCACACAAAATGACCTAACTTCTAAGCGAAATGTAACCTAAATGTCATGCACTTGAAAATGTGTCAAAATAATAATAATAATAATAATAATAATAATAATAATCATCATGAAAAATGGAAGGAAACTAAAAGTGTGTGAAGTGGGATGTGAAATGATGTAAAATACACATGAGTGCATGTGCACCTAACACTAAAATGTCCTAAGGGTCTAGCGTTGGACTAGCCATTTCTAGGGATTCCCACTAGCGTTGGACTAGCGGGGAAACGATAAAGCCACAACTAGCATTGGACTAGCGTGGTGACGGAATAACACAACTGATAAAACATGAATTAAAATAGTAAAACATAAATCAAAAGTAAACAGAGATATAAAGATATATAATAACACGTAAACATAATATCTAGATGCAAAATCCTAAGGAATGCAGTAAAACATATAAGCATGCAAGCACACAAAAGCGCATAAGCCTTAACTATTACATTGGGGGAATTAACTACAATTTTAGGAGGGGGAGAAAAAGTAAAATGACCTATTTATTACACTTGCTATCTAAATACAAAATTCTTTGCTAAAAATATGAGAAATATTATTTAGCTATTACAATTGACTAGCTAATTACAAAAATATTATATTTCTGCCGAAATAATAAAATTTGAAATTAAATAACATAAATATAATAAATACGCAAAAAGCGTGTAAAATAAGAAATATATGAAGAAAATGCATAAAATCACATAAAGGCACATTGGGGCACATAAAGAGAAATCAATAAGTAATAGGGGCTACCTCTTTGAAGACCTGGTACTAATACTTAAGAAAATGAACACACACAGTCAATGTATCACAATATAAATAAATAAAGCCTAAAAATCTGTAAATATTGACAATTTGGGTTGAAAACGCAAATTCTAGCAACTAAGAGGACTACAAGTAAAATTCTATAAAACTTGAGGGGTAAAATTGAAAATTCACCTAAGTCTAATGGGGTAGAGGTGCAATTAAAGTGAAATAGGGGGGCAAAATAATAAATTTCAGCGAAAGTGGCCAAAATTGACAAATTACAGCAATGTGGGGTCCCAAAACGTAAATTCCAGCAAGTGAGACGATATGATTATAATTTATAGGACCAAATTGAAAGGAAACAGAAATCTGGGTGGTCAATCTATAAACCTTAGGGACATAATTCATAGCAGAATAGAAATCTTTAGGGTATAGTCACTAATTCGAGAGCAAGACGAGGACCAATGTATAACTATATATACATGTGATAAAATTCCCCAAAATGAATTAAGCCAGATTAATTAAATAAATTAGCCTAATTAATTGACCTAAATTAAGCTCAACTAAAATAAATCACGAATCAATAACTCCTAACATTTGATTAAACTAAAAAAGAATTAAAATAATCAAACAACAAGAAAATTAAAACAAAAAGAAAAAATCCCAAATACCCCCCTTCGAACGTCCTCTTCATTTCTTTTCTTTCTTTCTCACCCATTTTTTTTCTTCTCCTCTTTTCTCCCTTTCTTCTCTAATTTCTTCCTTCGGCTTCACTCTCTCCCCAGATATCCCCATCATCTTCTTCAGTTCATCTTCTTTCTCTCTGATTGCAAATTATCTCTGATTCACACTCCCTCTTTTCTTTCTTTCGTCCAGCTCTTTCTTCTCTCTTTGCTTTCCTCTTCTCACTCCCTTTCTGGTTTTCCTTCTCTCTCTATTCCTTCTCTTTCCCAGCAATCTCTCATACTCTCTCTTCTCTCTTCGAATTTCCTTCTTCTGTTTTCTCCAGACTCCTCTCTTTTCTCTCTTCAATTCTTCTCTTTTGTGGTTCAGTCTCTTTCCTTCTTGATCAAACAGCCCCTCAAACCTTAAGCTTCCTTCTCGGTTCTCCTGATCTTTTCTCAGTCTCTCTTCCCTTTGTTCTTTTCTTCTCCACCGAGAAATTCCAAAGCTAAATTCCCTAACTCAAATCTCAATCACTCAAAACTAAAAGCTAATCAATCACAAAATCAGAACGTTTCGATCACATTTAATTGCTCAGGTAGAAGAAGAAACATAAATTAGAAATATAAAATCGAGTGAATACCTATTTTGGCCAGGAGGAATCACGCGTCTGTAGTGACTAGTTGACGTGGGAAGGCTAGTTACTCTGTTTAGTGAAGGGTAGCAGTCGTAATGGAATTGGTGGAGGGATTGAGTCTGTTTGGTGGACTGGGGATGGTGGAACCAGTCTGAAATTGGCAAAGCTTGGGTCACCGATTGCAGGGACTGGTCACTGGTAGTGGCCTTCTGATATTGGTTGACTGATAATGGACTTGTTGTAGGTGTTCCTAGGTGGTTAGTTTGTGGTGACAGTGAGAAGGAGATGGACATTGGTTCTGGGTTCTTGAAATTGGGTTGATATTGGAGCAATGGTTTGTGCGAATGGGTCTGTGATGATAAATTCTGGTTGTCTAGTTGTTTCTTTTGCAGGTAGGAAGCGGTGATGGAAGGTGTTGTGGTCATGGTTCAATGTCGCGGTCGCGGTGCGTACCGTTCCATATCGGACTCGGCAGTATCGTCGTGGTTTCGACAAGACGCACATTTTGAAACAATTTTTATTCAAAAAATTATAAATAATAGTTCAAAATATAAAAAAAATATACTAAACAAAAATAGCCAAAAAATTAGTATAAAAGATCTCTTGAATGTACTATTTTTATCGATATAAAAAACATAATTATCTTTAAGCATTCGACGCAATGTTATCACAAAGAAAATCAAAATAGCACAGAAAAAGATTTATCCTAACAATTATACATCTTACAAATTGTAGAGTTTTATTTATTGTTTAAACAAAAAAAATTTGCAACTATTTTCAATTCGTGCAATTCAATATTTGCTAAGAAGGAAAAGTATTAATCTATAACTAAAAATCGCTAACATGGATGTTAGATTATAATTTGATAGATAATTGAAAAAAAACATATAAATGGACTTTATCATACTCAAAGTTTTATTTATTTTGAAGGAAAAATAATATCACGCAATTCGAGTTTGTATTGAAAGGCATTTGTTGAATTTTTCAAAATTACAGTTACATTTACATACTCCCCGGTTTTAATTTTTCCTTTTAACTTCATTAGAGATATTATTCTAACAGTAATACTAATTTTCATAAGACATAGTATTATATTAATATTAACAAGTAAGCCATCATAATATTAGAAATGATAGAAGAAATACATGTAATGCCATGATAAATAAAAGAAAAAAAATTCATTTTAATATGCTATTGCAAAACTTTTTATATCCATTACTATGCGTTATGCAGTTGCCTGTGAGGACAAGCACGATAATTGGAGGATGGAACCCCCATGGTGAAGTGTAGCAAAACTCTGCTTGGGTAGTTGCCAGTTGGTACTCCATTCGGTGCAAGGATTGACTAGGGGACAAATATGTAAGTCCATTATTATTTTTTATTTTGAGAAATATGTAAGTCCATTATTATATTGCGTAATTGGTCTAAGGCAAGAGATGACTTATCTTAATCCACTTTATTTGTACTTTAATTAGAATTTTAAGCAAGCTCTCAACTCTTCTTTATCCTTATATTTGTCTCTAAGCCTCTTCAATCTTTCTTGCCTTTTTCTCTGACTTTCTTCTCCGATTTTCTCTCCTTTCACTCTATCAATCAAGCCTCTAAGCTCTTTCCATCTCTCTCGATAATGGTGGCTTCATCACCTATCATATCCTCCTTTCTCTTCTCTCCATTCAAGCCTCAACACCACCAGCCCACCCCCTCTAAACACCCCAATCTGAAGCAGTTGATTTCCCCCTGCATGCAGTCGATCCAGAAATTCCTGGCATTATTGAGTCGAGAAAGCTAGGCAATGGAAGGTAATGGTGTTCCTTGTCTCCATTATTGGATTAAAGCTCCGTAATTGGATTAAAGTTTCATATTTTCTATCTGAAAAAAGCCATTCTTTGATGGAAAAACATGGGTTTTTGTTATTAAACCATGTTGTGAAGCTTGATAAGCAAGGCCATGAAAGAAATTGCAAGCTGGTTTTCCTTTTTTGAAGTGCAGGGCTAGCGTTTCTTTTGTTTGGCCCGGGTTGACTCGGACGAGTCAGCTGTGAATCGATCGATTCTTTTCAACTCGGAAACAAATTGGTCCGAATCGACCGAGTTCGGATGAGTTCTCGGCTAGTCTCCCATCTCCGAGTAGACTTGGAACGGTATCGGATCGAAATCCTCCGAGTCGGAGACGACTCGGCCTAGTCTTTGAACCATGGTTGTGGTGGTAGCTTGTGATGAAGGGTGATTGAGCTGCGAGTGATGATGGATTTGATGTTTAGGTTTCTTCTTGTTGTTTTGTTGTTAATTTTCTTTGCAGGTGATATGCTGTGGTGGATACAGTGGCATTGGAAAGGAAAGACAGAGATTTGGTTCAGTTTTTGTGACTTGATTGAAAGGGTTTAGTTGTTCTGTTTTTTCTTGCTGGTCGAGGAGGTGGTTGTGGTAAGAAGAATACTGGTGGTGGAGGAATTAAGGTGAATTTGGGTTTCTTGATTGTTGGGAGGAATAGGGATGGCTGAACTGGAAGTTGATTGTTGGACTGTCACTGTTTGATGTTTTGATGGTTGTTTCGGCGAATAATTGGGGCTGATTGGTTAGGCTTTGAGGGCTGGTAGGGATGGCGATGAAGGGGATAGTTGCTGGTGATTAGATCGTTTAAGAGAAGTTGACGAAGATGTGAGGGCCGTTGCTTTGGTTTCTGCAGGTGGCTTGTGCTTGTTCATGAATTCGTGCTGTTTGTGTGAAAGTATGTGTTTTTATTGTGAAGGGTGTCAAAAGTGTGTGTGAACTATGTGTGGTATGTGAAATTGTGTGAAATCTGTATGCAAATGTGTGTATGTGTGTTGGTTATTGTGTGTGTTTATGTGTATGTGTGAGCGTTACAGGTGAATCTATGTTTGTACTAGTGTGTGTTTTGAGCGTGAATTGTGTGTAAAATTTTGTGTAACGTGTATCACTGTGTGTGTGTGAAATGTGTGCAGTTGTGTGTGACTGTGTATGTTTTGTGTGTGACTGAGAAACTGAAATTGTGAAATTGTGTGTGAGAAAATGTGAACCTACTGTGTGAGAGTGTGTATGTGAAGTGTGTGAGAGAGTAGCTGATGTGTGTTTGTGTGTGAGAGAGTAGCTAAGAAGCGTGTGAAAGAGTGTGTGTAGTGCGTGAGAGAGAAAGTAAATAAGTGTGTGAGATTAGCTAGTGAACTAGAAGGGCTTGGCTGTGCTACGCACAGCCATTGCCCACTGCTAATCCTAAAGCTGCAGAAATGGTTTCTTTCAAAATCACTCATTTCTCTCTAGTGTGCCAAATAATGTTGCAGAAACTCTTATCCACTAATTTTGTCTATCGAAAAACATGAAATTAAGCACAAGAATAACATAAATAAACAACAAGAGAGAAAAGTAATTATGAACACTTTCAAAATGCAGCCAACCACAAGCACTCACAAAATGTAACCAAATACTGAAGGATGAGGAAAATAAAGACATATTACGATTGAGACAGTCAAATAATAACTATACAACTGACTACATTTAAACCATTGTTTACATTTTTTGGAACTTTGGCCAAATACATAGAATGTTTGTCAAAGAATAAATATACACTAATGCAAAAGATAGGAAGCCAGCTAGTTATGGGCCTCCAACCCTAAAAAGTGAATAGCAGTAGAGAGAAAGAAAATCACCAAAAAATATAAGAAAAATAGTGCATGCTATTCCAAAGTGTCAAACTATACAAAATTGAACAGCATCCAATCAGATTTTGTTGCAATAGCTTCTCCATATTGGATCCTAGCATAGCATATAAACAAGCCCGCACCTCCTGGCTTGTGAACCTGCAATGAATAGAAAAGAGTAGAGATTTGTGATACGGAGAGTAAAACCTCTTTATTGAATAATTTTAGATGCATAAATGGCTAGCCCAAAATTCAGTATGATATTCATGGATTATGAGAGCTTGAAGATAATTGTCTAGCCACAGTCGTCTTCTTGGAACAACTAAAGTTGGTATATGAAATAATATTGCTCCATGGAAAACACTAATAAGCTCTTAACTCTCTCTCTTGCTATTCAGGTCTGCAACTTTATATTAAGTGCGTTATTTTAATCTAAATATTACACATAATGGCAGTCTCAAGTTGACATGTGAAACAAAAAGCTATCATTGAGGATCTAGATTCTTTTGCTTCATTCAACAGACTGAGAGGTTCAATAAGACAAGATAATTTTTTTCTCACATAAAGATCAGTTCATCTCCAACAATGACCAATGATCTATATTCATTAGCTTGAAGAGATCATAAAGTAATAGGTCAATATTCTAAAATCAACCATCAACCAAGATGATTAAGTTTGCACTAATTTGCACTAACCTTTTTTTAACTACGAATTGCAGTAACTTTTCCTCCACTCCAAGAAGTTGGCTCATTTTAATCAAACCCAAAAACTATCCTAAACTTCGAAAAAGAAGTTGATTGGTGTGAATGCAGTTCCTCAAGGAATACCAAGGATTGATGTCACATGCTGTAAAAAATATTCACAAATTAGAATCTTCAAATACTTGCACGTGAGACTTATACCACCACATGAAAGATGTGATGCTCTCTTGGTGTTCAAAGCAATGAGATATTCTAACATAAATTGAAAAAAAATAAAAAAAAATACAGATTCTTATATTCAAAGGGAAAAAGTCAGAAGAAAAATAAGTTGCTCTAAATTTCCTCCTTTAGAGAAATAATCTTACAAATTTAAGTCATATAGATTAAAATAGCAAATTAAATGCCCATAAAAGTTTGGGTTAGGACATACCTATATAAATCGAATGTCCTTAAAAAACTACTCCCTTTATGAAAGACATGTCAAAGGTTAGAAACTTATTTAGTTTCTACTACTTGACAATTGAGATGTACTAACAACCATTTTAAGTGCAGTTGTCTCATTCTGGCATGGAGACTACTTTAGCTTGTGTAAGTAGAGCACTCACATGTCCATTTGTAAATAGCAGCCTTCAAAGATATGCACTATAGTTATCAATCCTTTCATTGCAAATATGGAGCATGATAAAGTTAGTCTAGTACAATAAAGATAACAACCAGATTACACTACATTTTCTGTTGTACAAGAGATTGAAGGTAATAAGTACTAAGTGTACGACTATAAAAGGCTATAAGTTATTGCACGATAACATAGTAGTTTCAATAGAAAATTTATGAATAAAGAGCTGAATTTAAATAAAATAGGCAGTAAAACATATCAGATTTCCTAGTGCAAGCCCCTTTGGACTTAGTTAATTAACTCTTATTTCGTAAGGAAAAAGTTAATCCTATGGGTTTGCTTTCTCTTCTAAGTTATATAAAGAAAAATAACAACAACAATAAATAAATAGATAAATTGTGGCATCTAATGTATTTTTACTTAACCTTAGTGATATGACCAACTATGATCCAAAAGTGGTATCAATACAGATAAAAAATGGGAAAAAAAAAGAGTTTAGATCAATGTCTACCCTTCTTTACTCAATATTTTAGCATATCATTATTTTTGGTTCAATTTTCAACTAAAAAATAGTTAAAGGACATGGTCAACCAATTATTACAATCAAGAAGCAATTTTTATTCTTCTTAACACACAATCATCAGTAACACACCAGAACCATGAAATGAAGCAGATAAAATTACCAGAGGACTAAATTTTAACATTGGTACTTAATAGCAGCACAATAGATTAGTAATTTAAAATCGACCTTTACAAAGATTATAACTTTAAATAATAAACTTAACTAAATATTTACTGAATGAAAATGAGAAACTTGGAGTAAAGTAGTTGATTTTGTTTAAAAGGCCTGTAGGAAAGTGTTAAATCATGTACCTCCAATCGTGAAAAGAATAGAGGACATGCCTACTAAATTAGTTTAGTGGGATAAATCATCCTGCCAAAAAGCAGAAAAAAAATTACAGAGCAAATTAAAGCACAATAAAAAAGTAAATAAATTAAAATTAATACTAAAAAATAAATTTTGCAACAACTTGAGAGGATCCTTTTTGACTAAACAAGAGATCTAAATATAAACAAAGCACACAGATTATTATCTCCAATCAAAAGATAGCAAAAAGCATAAAAGAACAAAAAATTATATTAAACAAACTGCAAAAGCAAAAGGAATACAGGCTAAGAAGCACAATTTGCAAATAGAAATTCAATACAAATGGAATTAAAAGAGGAGAAGATAAGCGTAAAGAGAGAGAGAGAGAGAGGAGAAGGAGGAGGAGAAAACTGCGAGGAATGGTGAGAAAAGACTGAAACCCCAAATATCAAATATCAAAGCAGGAGTAGTCGGCAGATAAGATTGCCAATATCCCTGAAAATCTGCGATTCATTCACCTACTCTAACAAATAAAGAAAGACCAATAGTTCATCAAAATGACACTAAAGTCGGCGAACAGGAAGAAATTGTTTACAAAAGGAGTTCTAAAAAAAAGGTCATTGCAGTCAACGAAAATAAAAACATGGTAGAAAAAGGAATACAATTGCCAATTACCACAAAGGACAACAAGAGGAAAATATTTTGACCCCTCTCGTGTTGGGAAAGAGGGCAAAAAATGGCTGACAAAAAAGGCAATTGGGGTTTCTTTTGTGGAGCCAAAAGGACCTGGTACAGATTGATGGGGAGCAGGAGGCCATGCCTCTCCAGAAGGAATCGGTCATACGAAATGCTTCGGACCCACATAACAAGACTGATGAAAGGGTGATTGGTGATGCAAGGAGAGCATGTACGAAAGAGATGAGAGAAAACAGAGGTGAGTATGTTAGAGAAGGCAAGGCTATCAAGCCTTGTGAAAAGAGACAACAACGAAATGACAACAAATGAAGGGAACAGTATTGAATCAATAAAATGACAAACAAATCCATGAACAGTGGCATACTGTTGACAGAGCATGTTATTTGGTCAAGGACTGAAGTGTAAATTCAATGCAAAAGCTGAAAAAAAATGAAAAACCAAAACCAATTTATGAGAAAGGGCATAAATAGTTTAAAACTATTCATCAATCTAATTTTATTGCGAAGGGCACAAAAGTCATCACAATCAATACTCTCTCAATAATTGAACTCTTATATGGTCAAACCCAATCCAAGGCGAACACGTGGATAGGCTGTGAAAGCTGGGTTTTACCTTTGTATATAATTAGTAGATGTGTGTGATTTAGGGAAGTGCGTGTTCTTGGTGTTCTAAGTGTATTTTGAAGATGTATTAGTGTATATTCTAGGTATTTTAGGTGTAAGTTTGAAGATGTAATAGTGTGTGTTCTAGGTATAGGTTTGAAGATGTACTAAAAGCTAGTAAGTGTTTTTGGTGTTCTTGGTGAAAACTTAAAGAAAAATGCAAGAAAAAGTGTGTTTTTGTGTTATTGGTGTAACTACAAAACTAAAAACTAAAAACTCTCTAGGCCCTCTTTTTTTGTTTTTTCTCTTCTTCCTTCCCCTTTTTAACGCTCAATTAGAGGTATTTATAGTGCAACAAAAGACTTATCTTTCAAGAAATGAATAAAAGACTAAAACTGCCCTTGATGACCAAAATTACAACTTTATCCCTTCCAAAAAATTAAAATCTATGTTCTCTGCCAAAAATAAAAAATAAAAAAATTAAGAAAAATATAAATAATAAATTTATTAATAGCAATTCACCCTAAAAAAAGTTAGAAAAATTTAAAAACATGCTTAAAAGACCTAAAATGAATTTGGGACCCAAAAATCGCGAAAAATGTTCAGGAGGCGAAATGACTATTTTGTCCCTGTACTGTCAAAATATATGAAAAATATTAGTTAGCCTCGAAAAATTATCAAAAATTAAAAATGAGCTTAAAATCCTAGAAAATAAATTTAACACTCAAAAATTGGTGAAAAATGTATTGGGAATTTGAAATGATAATTTTATCAGTCAACAAAAATACACAAAAAAATAGCTATTGGTCTCAAAAAATTACCAAAAATTGAAAATAAGCTTAAAATCCTAGAAAATACATTTATGACTCAAAAATTGGTAAAAAATGTGTTTGAAATGTAAAATGACAATTTACCCCTGAACGTAGTATTTTACAGAAAAATAGCAATCATCCTTGAAAAAATAAAAAAATTTAGAAACTTGCTGAAAAAATTTTAAAAATAAATTTTGGACTTGAAATGAGCGAAAATGGTGTTTGCGAGGTAAAACTGGTGTTGGCGAAATATAAGAAAATACCAGTTAAACCCGAAAAAATTATAGAAATTTAAAACATACGTATAAAAGTACAAAATATGAATTTAAGAATTCAAAACTAATGGAAAAACATTTACAGGTAAAAATTACTATTTTATCCTCCGAGGTTATTGATTTTGTTCCCTCCTTTTTATTGAAAATTAGAATTTAACCCCAAAAATATAAACACTTCTCCAATGTTTGAATAATAAATGGTGTGTCAAAATTTGATGTCTACAGGAAAGGATAAGGCTTTTAATAGTTGCACCCCAAAAAGGTCGAAAACGTTTTTAAAATGGTGTTTTCTTTTTGAAAAATTGTGTGTGTGAGAGAAAAATGAGTTTTTGTGAAAAAGTGTATTTTTTTAAAAAACGGTGTTTAAAAAAAAAACAAAGCTGGGACTAAAAATGCGATAGTTTTGGCCAAATAATTTGAAAAAGGGTTTTATATTAAAAAATAGAGTCACCACTTGGTATTGAGTTAAGAGGTACCAAGTCATTCCCGAAAAATCTTTAACAAAACAAAACAAATTTTAAAAAAAATATTCGAAAACTCTTTTTACGATTCTGGATCTTTGAAAAATAAGAGAAAAATGTTTAGGAATCATATTTGAAAAAAGGGACGACGAAGGCTTGCTCCTAAGGCACCATTTCCCCCTAGTTTAGGCTAGTTACGAAATTTAATCAAAATTTTCTTAAAATAACTCCGAATTCTATTGCATTTGGACATGTTTAAATGAATGTAAATCCTAAGTCTAATGTGGTGTCGGGAGGGACAGAATATCCCTTTAAGGCTTGACCGGAATTATTGCATTAATTGTAAAATTCGAACAAAGCCTCGAAAAGGCCACAAGTATAAATGCAAAATGAAATGCAATAATAAAAAGAAAATAGTAGTCTAGATAATAAATGATCGAAAAAAGAGAATATGCAATCGTAACGAGCACGGGGGACTAGAAACTCGTAGCTGACTATTTCTGCTCATGGAGGAGAAATGGGATGCTAAGGCCTAACTAAGTTCGAACTTGCCCATTTGCCACGTGAGGATGTTGATTATTTCTAGTCTAAGCACACAATGACCTAAGAATTTTATATGAAATACAATCTAAATGCTATGCATTGAACATATATTTAAAAATAGATAATAGTAATAATATATATATAAATCATGCAAAAATGGCAAAAACTTAAAGAAACATAAAAAGTACGTGAAGTGAGATGAAAAACATGCAAGACATAAGACTAGCACTAAATGACCTAAAGGTCTAGCGTTAAAATAGCCCATTTTCAACGAATTCCGCGTTAGTGTTGGACTAGTTAGGAAGTGATAAAGCCACAACTAGGTTGGACTACTGTGGTGACGGATAATAAAACTAATAAAGCATGATTAAAAGTAAATAAACACATAACGTCATGTAAGAGTAGATAGGAGTACGTATCATATAGACATAATATCTAGATACAATAATCCTAAAGAAAGCGGTAAACGAAGTACACACACAAATACATAAAAAGCACGCAAAACCCTAACTATTACATCGAGGGAAATCTACTACAATCTAAAAGGGGAAAAAGATAAAATAACCTATCTATTACACTTGCCTATATAAATATAAATATTTGCTAATTAAATAAAATATAAAAAATGTAGTCTAACTATTATATTGGCTATTTAAATATAAAAATTTGCAAGAATAGTAAAAATATCTATCTATTACATTTTCTAAAAACTAAAAATTCAAACAAACAAACATAACATAACATGAAATAAATAAATGCTCAAAAAGTAAATGAAATAAGGTAAGCATACAAAAAAAACATAAAATCACATAGAAGCATTTAAAAAGAAAAAATTGAAAGTGGTGAAAATATCTCCCTTGAAGACCCGGTATTAATGCTAGTAAAAGCAAGTAAACTTTTCAAGGTAACATGATATAAATAAATAAAGTATAAAGTGTAAACATCCACAACTTTTGCAATAAGAATGTAAAATTATAGCAAATTTAGTGGGCTACAAATGAAAATTTCCCAATAAATATGGGGGCAAGACAGTGAATTCTAGCAAGCAATGGAAGACAAAATATAATTTCATGAAATGGCCTATGGTAAAATATAATTTCAAGGACTTAATGGGAAAAAATAAAAGTCTAGGGGTCAATTTGAAATATTAAAGACTAAAATTTACAGGTCGAATAGTATTTGGTAGCATATTAATATAAACCAAAACCTAAGGGATGACAACATAAATAATCATTGTGGTATTTAATTTCACCAAAACTAGATTTTTTAGTTACCTAAGCAAGGTAATACTACCATAATCTCCAAAATATAACACCCAATACCTAAAATAGACCCCAAATTGCCATTCTCTCATATGAAAATCCATACTTCTTCAACAAACCCAAATTCCCAAAATTAATTGTCTAGGCCCCTAATCCGACAAAATCCACAACATTCATAAGAAAACACTAATAAGAAGCTAAGCATAAAGAATGGATTGAGAGGTTGAGAATTTTACCTAATTTGAAGAGGAAGAAATCAGTGATGGCGATTTCAGAGATAGTGCAATAATGACAGCGGTGACTGGCAGTAACGAGAGACGGCGGTGAGAAGGAGATGGGTGGTGGCGTGATTGGTGAAGCGTGATGGCTAGTCACTGTGGCTAATATGGAGCTCCGTTGTTGGTGAACGAGGTGGAAGAGTTGAAGGTTCTCGACCGTCAACAGTGGCGCGGTGATTTGATGAGTATGGCGATGTTTATGGCTACCTTGGGTTAGATTTTTGGTGCCTGGTAATGGAGGATTATGGCTTCTTTGGATTGGGTTTTTGGTGCCTACTAATGGAGGATTGCTGATGGTGTGTGTTTGTTGGTGGGTAGTCGTGTATGATGGTGATTATGGTGGTGTTTTGGGGCTGTAGGGATTGTTGTGCTGGTGGAACCATGGTTTGCAGTCGCAGGTCGTTCCACATCCGTCGCAGTGTATCAACAGAATATCGGACGATACGCACATTACAGCATATTAAAATTTTCAAAAAATTTAAAAAATTTAAGAAAAATAAAAATACCATAACTAACATAATTATCAAATTAAATTTACTAAATACTTACATTGTCATATATAGTCACTAATTATTTAAATAAAGATATGCTGCTGTAACTGTAGACCTGTAACATTAGCAATAAATTATTTTAGCATCAATTTTATATGACATCACTTAAATATAAGAGTAAAACCATTATATCTTATATAATACAATAAAAATTACACAACGGATGTAGTAATGTTTACTTGAATATAATAAAAGAAATAGATACATATCAAATAATATTACAAAATACAAAGACATAAAGAAAGCAAGCATTCTTACTATATTCTCAATAAGCAATTTCCATCATAAATTGATCAACTGCAATGCCCAAGTGATTGATCTCAAATTTCTCAAAATAAAAAATAACAATAATAAATATCATTGAAATATTAAATTCAAGATGTATGTATAGATCTTGAATTCTATCAAATATAGTAACAATATATTTTTACTTTCTTTACATACTTCTTAATACCATGTAGAATGACTGAGTGGTTCAAAATCATACTCATCTCTCTGCCTAATTATAGTAAGAATAAGGTATTTGCACTTGGTTTCTTTCATGCGAATAGGGAGAAATATGCGAACCATATTGTTCGTCCCTTAAATTTGATGATGCACTAGATGAGCTATGATCAAAATGTGACAAAGGTGGTGAATTTGATCTAAATTCCTCACTCCCATGGTAGTAACTGATGTAGCCTTCTAGAATCATAGGTTCTGTAGACACCAAATTTTGACACACCTTTTGTAAAAAAAATATGTGTGTTACTTTATTTTAGGGGATATTTTTCATTTTTTGGGGGTCGAGTACAATTTTCGCGTATTCTGTCTAATTCGGCACATCAGGGGCAAAATGGTAATTTCACAATGTAAATATTAGTTTATTTTATTTTATTTTTCTAAATACATAATTTTACTATTTTTATCATTATTTATGATTTTAATGATTTTCTGGAGTCATTTATTATTTATTTAAAATTGTAGTATTTTTAATTCAACAGCACGTTTTCCAATGCACTATTTTTACGAGAATTTTCAAGTGAAAAATTTTATATATGCATTTTTTTATATTCATAAATTTTCTACAAAAATCTCATAATTTTTAGAGGTTGTTTAGTATTTATTTAATTTTTGTCTTTTTATTTATTAAGGGCACATTTCCCAAGAATGCGTTAATCTTAAAGTTTTGAGTGAAAACTTTAGTATATGTGTTTCATGGGATAATATATTTGGTGTAAGATTTTTTTTTTTAAAAGTCATTTAGTATTTTTGTGATTTTCATAACTTTTATCATATTATGTCACGTTTTCTAATGCACCTTTACTTAAGAATTCTTTGTGTAAAATATTTTATAGATTTTATGTAAAATATATATTTAATATTTAAATAAAAAACTATTTGATACTTATGTCAAATGATATCTTGTTGTTTATGATATGTTTTTCTAATGATGAATTAATTTTAAAAATTTTAATTTTTATTATTATTGAATTTTCTTTTTCTACTAATACTCAATTTTAGCTTTAGCTTTAATTTCATTTTATTTTATTTCTATTTCATTTTCAATTCTAAGGAATCCATATTTTATTTTATTATTTTTCTTTATATCCTTTACCAATATCTTAAAAAAAAAAAAATGGAGTTGCAGCAGGCTGCATTTTGCAGCCTGCTACAGCAGCAGCATGGCTACTTAAGCTATCGAACAGCTCCATTTTTAGCTACTCTAGCAATCAACCATACCTCCTCTATGTTCAATCCCATCACCCTCCCATTTTTCACACTCAATCAGCAGATTTTTGGGAATTTTGGCTTGCTTTTTTCACTCACCATTCTCTCAATCTCTTTGTTTTTCCCTCCGCCACACACATACACCAACTCACAGACAGACACTCACCATTCCCTCTCTCTCAATGCTCACGTTTCACAAGCTCACACTACACTACACAGACTCACACACCAGAACACATACACCCTCACATAGAACAGACCGGCACTCTCACTTCTCCCTCTCGGTCTCCCTCACTTCCTCTGCTTCCCCTCCCCCTGCATTTTCATCATACCACAGACACCACACTAGCACACACTTCACTCACACTTCTCCAATTCATTTCACTCACCTGCACACTAAATACACAAATATTATACACCAGCACATACATCGCATTACACCTGCAAAACACAGCCATCCACATTACACACAATACACCCCTGCACACACACCAGTTTCATATCCACCTTGCAATCACAAATCAACCACAAACGCACAAATTACACACACAAACACCCACAATCGCATACATTCCAGCACACATTTCACACACACATACCAGCTTCACAATATACCTGCAAAAAATCACAGAACACATTCAAGGCACAAATACATTTTCACACGAATCACATTCAAGCACACATACATACACATCACAAACGGCCCCAGGACTCTCCACCACCACCACAACACCACCCTCAGATCAGTCCACCGAAGCCACCCTCCGAAGTTCGATCAGCGCCACCACTAACATCTCCTCCGCCTCACCACTGAGTGCTTCCTACAGGTAATATTCTTGGTCCCTCTTCCTGTTACTGTATTAATAGTTTAACTAGAGGAAATATTGTTTGCTTCACATTGGATTTGAACAAGTGAGGATTTCGGGACTTTATTTTGGAAGAAATTGTTTTCGGTCGAAGATGGATTAGAGGGCGGAGAGAGAGAGATAGAGAGGGATCGAGAGAAAGGAAACCGAGAGATAAAGAGGGACCGAGAGACTGAGAGAGCCAAGAGATAGAGAAGAGAGAGAGAGGGAGCTGGACAGGAAGCCGGCGAAGAAAGAGAGACCTGCCGGGAAAGGGAAATCCGGCGAGAGTGAGACCGGACCGGAGAGAGACGGAGAGGGGCGAGAGGGAAGAACCAGGGGAGAAAGGGGAAGAAAAGAGAGAAGAAAAGGGGAAAATGAAATCTGGAAAAAGAAGAAAGAGAGAAAGAAGAAGAAAGAAAAAAGAAAAGAAAAAAAAAAGAAGAGAAAACCGGGTAAAAAAAAAAAAAGTTTTAGTGAAACTACGTCGTTTTGACGTAGTTTCACTCAAAACTACATGGTTTAGGATTTAGTTTTTTTTAATTTGATTTAATTAATAATAGAAATTTATTTTATAGTCCTTATACTTTCATTAATGTCACTGTGGCCCCGGAAATTTCTGATTTGTGCATTTAAATTTATGTTTATTGTAGATTGACCCCCATAATTTTATTTTCTTTTCGATTAGGTCCCGATTAATTGCATTTAGGTCCCTCAACTTTTACATAATTATAATTTTGCCCCTACATTTTTCAATTTTTCATTTTGACCCCTATATTTTTATAAAATTATATTGTGACCCCTATACTTTTCTGAAATTACATTTTTACCCTTAAATATTTCTGAAAATTTTGTTTTACCCCTTTTTATTGTTGGATATTACAAATTGGTGTTTAATGTGGCAATAATTTACAAATTAGACCTTGAAGGTTGCTTAAAATTGCAATTTGGTTCAAAACTTGGTGGAAATTGTATTTTTTATATTTTAACTTTGCCGGAATTTTATTTTGTTCCCCCAACATTGCTGGAAATTCAATTTTTGCTCCATATGCATTGCTGGAATTGCATTTTTGCCATAAAATGTTGCTGGAATTTTGCACTTTTGCCCCCCAAACCTTGCTGGAATTTCATTTTTGCCATTTTATTTTTGCTGGAATTACTTTATTGTCCTCCAATGTTGCTAGAGTTTATATTTTTGCTCCCCAAATAGCTAGAACTTGAAATTTTTCCCTTAAATGTTTGCTGTAAATTATGTGTTATTTAATGAATTTACTGAAATTGTATTCTTGGCCTTAAATATTGCTGGAAATTTTTATTTTTGGCATTATACTTGCTGAAAATTATATTTTAGCCTCTAAATCTGTTATAAACTATGTCATTACTTTAATTATAGTTTGGAATTATAATTTTACCCTTTAGTTTGTTATAAATTACATTTGTTACTCTAGAATATTGCCTAAATTTCTCTTTTAATCCAAAACTTTGGAACATTTTTATTTTGCCAAAAAATGAGATTTAATTAAGTCCTCAAAGCTTTTAATTATTTCTTTTCACATTTTATTTTATTTTTATTTTATTTATTTTTATTTATTTTATCAAATTTATAATTAATGTTCTAAAATTTGGTCTTGTTAGTCTAATTAATGTTCAAGTTAGTTTCTTTATTTTCCTTTTAGTTATTTTAATAATTCTTATTTGGGGTGTTAAAAAGTTTAAGTATGTATTATTGTATTTTGTCTTCTATTATTATTATTATTATTTTTTATTTTTGTTGTTTTACTTTATTTATTTATTTACTTATTTATTTTACTTAAATAATTTTCATTTTTCTCCTAAATACTTAATTATTATTATCATTATTTTCTTTTCTTTTATTTTGTTTATTATTGTTATAATTGTTTAAATTATCGTAGTATGTTTATAGTGATTAGTATGCGATCATTTAATTAATAGTTTATTTATTTAAATAGTGATATTTTTGACATGTTTGTTCATTTTAGTAGCAATTTGTACCGAGTTTACGAATGGGAGGTACCTCGATTACCCTTTAATTTCTTTTTACGTGCTCCTACGTGCTCCTATGTGTTTTCATGTATCTTTGTGATTATAATTTTTATCCATGTGTGAGTGTTTTATTTATTTATGTCATTGTTGTTTATTTGAATTTAATTTTTGATTATTCAAAGAAATGTAATAGATAGGCTAGATAGGTAATCTTTTATTTTTATTTTTTTTAGATTGTAATTAGGTTTCCCCGGTGTAATAGTTAGGGCTTTTGTGTGCACTGTGTGCTATATGCTTATGTGTTTTATTCGCTTTCTCTAGGATTTTGCATCTAGAATATTATGCTTGTGTGCTATATGCTCCTATGTGCTATTATGTGCTTTTATGTGATTATTGCTTCAATCTATGCTTTATTTATTTACTTGCTTTATTATTATATAGGTGTATCGTCGCCACACTAATCCAACGCTAGTTGTGGTTAATTTCGGTTTCTTCGCTAGTCCAACGCTAGCGGAGCATTTTTAGAAAATAGGCTAGTCTAATGCTAGGCCTTTAGGTCATTTTGGTATTAGGATCATTTCTCGCGTGTTCATTCCATGCCATTTCACACACATTTTTGTTTTAGGCCTTTTTCCATTTTGTATGATTTTTATATATATACATTCTATCATTTATTATCTATTTTTAAAACCCATGTTTGGTGCATGACATTTAGACTCCACCACACATAGAATCTTAGGTCATTTGTGTGATTTGACTAGAAATAGTCATCTACTCACGTGGGAAGCGATGGCGTACATGTCGTTCCCCCCTCCGTGAGTAAAAACAGTTAATCACGAGTCTCTTAGTCCCCCGTACCCGTTATGTTGCATCCCACTTTCTTTGTTCACTTACTATCTATACTACTATTTTTCTTTTCTTTTTACATTTCATTTTGTATCTATTACTCGTGACTCCATCGAGGTCTAGAATCGGGTTTCGCAATTAATGCGATAATCCTGACCGAACCTCAATGGAATATTTTGCCCCTTAACGATATTCATTTTTAGGACTAGATTTGCATTCATATAGTTGCATCCAAATGTGATAAAATCTTAGGGTTATATTAGGAAAATTTAGACTAAACCTCACAACTAGTTTCGGCTAGGTTGAAAGGGTGCCTTAGGCGCGAGCCTTTGCCTTCCCTTTCTTCAACTGTGACTCCCGAACATTTTTCTCTTGTTTTCAAAGACCTGGAGTTGTCTAAAAGGGTTTTTCTTGTTTTCCTATATTTTCTCAAAAATCATTTTTCTAAATAAATAATTCTTGATTTCTTACCTTTTATAAAAATATTTTCTGGTGACTTGGTACACCAAAACTCAATACCAAGTGGCGACTCCTTTTTACTAAAAACCCTTTTTAGACTCCATTTTCGGGCCCAAAAACCGTCGCATTTTTAAAGTCCCATTTTAGGTCCTTTTTCTTTTATTTTTAAAATAAAGCATTTGTTTGTCACATTTTATCGAATCATCTTTTGCAAAGCATTTTCTAAAAAATTATTTTTACAAAAAATTTACACGCTTCTTTTTTCAATAAACAAAACCACATTTAATTCTTCCTTTTCTTTTTCCCTTTTTCCAGACCTCACTTACAATTTATTTATCGAAAAATGGGGCGCGACAGGTTTTATATGAAATAACTATATTCAAATCTTGCATGTGCTCATGAAGTCTAGAGTATCGCCTAGAATTTGAGTAGCAAGAAGAGTCATATTCACTTGAGAATTTAGTTATCCTGCTCAAATGTTGTTGTTGTGCTTCTGTCCCAAGACGATAACCATGATCAGTGTCTTGAGTAGTATAATAGTTGGCATTTTCTTGAGCCCATGACATGCCATCTGTATATTGGCTATCCTGATAGTTTCCACCACCACCACTAACATTTCTTCGATGATATTCTCTTGTGTTTGCCCCTCTATTATCATCATCATTGTTACCGTTGTTATCTTCTCCACTGCTAGATTTGTTGGTAG
The DNA here is from genome assembly GCA_024721245.1 of Mitragyna speciosa. Lineage (NCBI taxonomy): Eukaryota > Viridiplantae > Streptophyta > Magnoliopsida > Gentianales > Rubiaceae > Mitragyna > Mitragyna speciosa. The sequence goes on from CM045558.1 coordinate 20,848,524, forward strand.
AGGAAGATGAAATAGGTTTTGAAATCAAATTTTTCTTTCCAATAGTCTTGCTTTTGCTTGTAGATACTTGCTCCTTATTCTTTTTTTCTTTACCAGTTATGAATTGGGATAAAGGCATATCATTATCTTGATCATTATGATGACTTTGTTCTCCCCCTTCACTTTCACTGATATCTTTATCCAACCAATCTAAATCATCTTCACGAATAAAAAATGATTCATTTTCTAGAACCCACTCATCTAATATATCATTATCATAAAAAATGTGATTCAAATCAATTAGATCATAAAAATCATCTGTGTCTTTTACTTTAAGCCGCATGTGTAATGCACAAACACTAATTTATGCAACTTTTCAATTGCAAATTGATTCCGAAGTTTTGTATGTATCAAAGACCATGTATTCCAATTTCTTTCACAGCCAAATGATGTAAAAGTTTGACTCAGAACTTTAATTGTAATTTTTCTTAAATTAGGAACTTCTTCACCATATATGTTCTACCATTCAGCTATTAAAAACATATAATGCAAAAAACTAGTAAATATGATGCATATATAACAGGCACCTTTAAAATAATATAATGATGAATAATATAATTTAAAGAATAAAATCGTAATTACAAACCTAGTAAAGATATAGCTACTGCTTTAAATGCAAGTGCAGGGTAAGTGATAAACTTACCTATTTTAGCACAGTATTTATATATAATTTTAGTGTGTTTTTAATATGTTTTTAGTATTTTTAATAAATTTCTTCCATTTGAAGATTTTTCAAAAAATTATATTTTTATGGTTTTGAAGTGATATTTATATGGTGAGCAAATTAATGCGCAATCTTTGTACAATTTTGCAGGTTTTATATATTCAATGACAATTTGGATCAATTGGAGTAAAAATCATCACATTCTTAATAGATTCAATGATGATTGGATTAGGAGTTCAATGCACAACTTTTACATTCAAACTTTAAGATTGTTTTGTTCAATTTTTGAGAAATTTTCATCAACAAAATTCATCATGGAATTGAAGGGAGTAACCAACCAAAAAGAAGGGCAAAGAAACAATGAAAGAAAATGAATTGGAGAAAATTAGGGGTTGGCAACAATGATACATTTTAGTATTTTGACAATAACTTGAGCCAAAAATATTGGATTGAGATGATTTTTGCAGCATTTTAAATTTAAGAGGATACTCTACAATTCTTATGAAGATATCAAATCCAGTTCTCACTTTTTCGTAACCAAAAATCTAAATTTCTAAAATACATATGTCTTGTGAAGCTCTCCTAACCATGTCTCAGTATTTTAGTCATATCTTGGCATTTAGAGCTCCAAATGACTTGATTCTTATAGTGTTGAAAAGCAAATTAAAAGGTCTACAACTTTTATGTTTTGAGAAAAAGTTGGTTCGTCCATCTTCTAGGAGCAATCTACGAGTTAGATCTACAAACTAACTAAGCCACGGATCCAACCCGCAAAACAAGCAACTCGGCTAGAAAATTATGGTTTCAACTTGCAGCTTATCTTCTAACCTCTTTTGGTAACTTTTTGAAGATTCTTTGCATCCACACTATCCCAGGAAATATTGCAAAATTCAATGAAATTTTTTTTGTGATTTCACGATAACTTTTCTTGCAAATTGCCATGCAAGTGATCTAGATAATTAGGGTGAATTTGTCTATAAACAGGGAGCTCTTGCAAGAGATTTAGAACAAGTCTTAGAAGGAAAAGTACTCTCAAGTAGTTATGTCGTACCCCATTTTGGAAAGGGAGAAAAATATAAGAGAGAGAAAGAGGTGGTTTTTCAAAAAAAAAAAAAAAGCCTTTAGTAGTTAGTTTAGTAGTTTTCTTTATAATTTGTAGTAGAATTTTCAATACTTGTAAGGAAAACTCTTCGAAAATTCACTTGTACAACTTCATATTCAAGGAAGAACTGGAAGATTGGAGCCATTGAAATGAGAATTTTTATCTCTTTCTCTTTATTTTCTCACTTGTTATGATTACTTATTGAATTCTTATACTTTCAAGTTGTGAATTCTTTGTTTAACTAAATGCTTGTCTTAGGGTTAGATGAAGCTAATGATATGAATTGAATGTTATTATACTTGATATAACTTGTATTTGCTTATTCATCTATCGAGGTTTAACATTTGTAGTAGCTTGATCACCTATTGCAAATCATTAAATGTTATTTGACATTGAGAAATACTTATAACATTAGAAAATGGTAGATGAAGCCTATTATGTACACACATGAAAGTAGTGGTTTAAGTTAGTGGATTGAGGTTGTTTGATATCACAATTCATGCATTTCACAAGAGTTTATCACGAGAATAGTTAAACTCTAGTTATTCATTGTGAGAACAAGTTGTGATTTCATGTGGAATCGCAATTCTAAGCAGAACAAGATTAATTTAACAAGATGATAATTCATTCAATCATATTAGTGATAATTAGTGGATTCTAAACCCTATTACCTGCTTTTGTCAATTTATTCCATTTGTTTTACTTCAAGTATATGAATTTTCTTACCTTGCACATTACATATTTGATGAATTGTCTAGATAATAGAGCAAGTTAGTAGCTTTAGTACTTGCTATATCTTATTTCCTCGAGGCATCGATCCTAATGCTTCCCTTATTACATTTGACTTGTGTACTTGCGAAAAGGGGTATTAGGTTATAAATTTTATTATTTGTTTGTATGAATTTTGCCTAATTTTGATAGTACCTAAACCTCACAATCAAGTTCTTGGCATCATTACCAGGGAAACAAAGAAAACTTTTGCAATATCGAGGCAAATACAAACTTTATTAGTCTAGATTTTTTTTTCTTGTTTTGATATCTCTCGTATTGTGTTTTTGTAGGTACTAATTGAATTTAGGGTGAAGGGAGGCATTTAAAGGTTGAAGGTAATTCAAGCATTTCATTGAACACTTGGTATACATGTTTAATAATATGCATATGGATGAGATCTTGCTAGAAGTTTCAATGTCAAATGCTACAAATCAAAGGCAAGAACAAGAAACAACTGTAAGTGATTATTAATTTGATCTAGAAGTCATTTGGTATGTTAAACATGACCAATTTCAAGGAAACTCAAATGAACATGCTCATATGCATTTAGCCAATTTTTTAGATTTAACTGACCTTCTTAATTTTGATGGATATCTTGGAGTAAATAAAGATGCTATAAAATTAAGATTGTTTCCATTAATTCTAGTACATGAAGCTAAAGATTGACTAAGGTCATATGATTCAAATTATTTCACTATTTGGAAGCAAATAGTAAATGCTTTTCTAGAGAAATATTATATGCATTTTATTAACTATGAGTCTAATTTGAATGTTAATCATTGTACCACATATGGAAGTGAACATGAAAATCATGAATGTATTATATTAGTTAAGGTACAATATTGTGGTATTCAAAGTAATTCATATGTTAGCATTAGTATTTCAACTCGTGAAAAAGATGATTTTAGTGATCTAATAAGCATGTATGATACAAAGGTAGAAAGCATATTTTATGATTCTTTTGTTTATGAAAATGCTAATTGTAAATAAATGCATGATATTTCTACTTTTGAACATGAACAAGAGGAATTTAATGAGGACAATGCATATATGTGTGAAAAAGCGGTTGAAAATGTGAAAAATGATAAAATTATTGTTTCTTCTACTTTTAAACACATAAATCTTAACAATGAACTTGTTCTTGATCAAGAGATTGAAAATTCAAAAGTAAAAATGAATTAGCTTAATGAGAAAAATCGTCATCCTTTCACTTGTACTTTTGATTTTATTGGTATTTATAAAGTACTAACACAAAAGAAAGGCATAGCCAATAATGGCTATGAATTTCTTTTAAAGTGTTGTCATGTGGTGGGTACAATTACAAATAGATCATGGATTTGGGAGCACTCATTTTGAGGCAAAGAATGCATCTTTACCTGCTCAATTAATTGAGCACTAAAGATGTATTACATCATTTGTGGGACACTCCAATTACGTGAGAAAGTTGGAGAAAAGTCTTGCTCTAGACTTTAAATGAAGCGCTTGTTGAAAAGCGACATAATATTTTTGGCATTTTTTATTGCTTTGGTGTGTTTTGTGTTTCTAGGTGTGTTTTGTAGTTAGTTTGTTTCATTAGTTCATTTTCAATTTGAACTTGTAGCATTGGATACAATTTATGAGGTTTCATGTTTAAATTTAGATGTTTGATACCTAAATTTGCATAGTTCTTGAGGTTCATGTGATTAGAAGGTTTAAATATCTTAGTTTCATTATTTGAAATGTATTTAAAGTGATTTTGTAGTTTAAATGAATAAGGAAACCAAGTTGATGCAGTAAGTTTTAAAGTTACTATTACATTGGTTACTATTTATAAGTTAAGTTTCCAGCAATTTAACTCTCATTTGGTAATTCATGGACTTTTGATGCAAATATTGGTTTTGAGCAACTTTTTTCTATCATTTGTGACTTGTTCAAAATGATTCTAAAGTTAGTATAACTCAAAGAATCAAATTGAAGTATTGAGTGAAAAAATAACTATTTATTAGGTTACTAGTCATCAAATGAGATTTTTGTGAGTTTAGTTCTAAATTTGGAATTTTCATGTGTTATATGCCTAAAAATGATGTTAATAATTTTATTTTAATATTGGAAATATGTTTGAAATATTGGATTAATAAAAAACGCGAAAGGGAAAATTTTGAATTTCAAATTCATATTAAAATTCGACATTGCAGGTTTTTCGAGGGGCCTACTTTGATCAATTCTCATTTCTTATGTATTGATGTTTAGGATGAGTTTAATACATGAGTTCAAAGTTTGTCGACATGGTTATATGATCGTAATGTTGTTTGCCAAAAACTTGAGGTTTAAATGAAACAAATCATCACTCAAAGTCGCTAAAAAATTAGCCTGTCGCGCGAAATTGCAGCTGCATTTTTTGCATATTCTGGGGGGTATCCGTGGGTCAGATTGATCGACGGATCCTACACATTTTAGGGTATTTTTGACTAATTTTGGTCAATTTGTGTTTGGGGGTTTAATAGCTTTCTTTGCAAGTGTGTTTGACAACTTTGTAAGTATGAAAATATCACTTTAACACGTTCAAACGAATTGCATTTCATTTTTCATTTCATTGATTCAAATTTTAACTTTTGGCATCAAAGTATGAAATTTTGATTTGAGACATTTTGATACAATTTTCTTTTGCTTTTCACTTCATCGTAACACATTACTTTTGCCACATAACACATGTATCAAAATTTCACCCCTTGAAACTATATTTCAATAACTGTGGGGAAAATCAAGTGTTTCAAAATATGTTATGTTACTTTTCAAATATGTTCTAACATAACATTTAAGAATTTCTAAACTTTGAAACAAAGGTTTGAAGTAAGAATGGATAAAATTAAGATTTGGCGAAGCATTGCAAAAGGAACTCAACAAAGGCTAATGGATATCAAGGCACAACAATAATATCAACTTAAGGATTCGTGAATCACACAAGAAAAGTTTTCTTACTCTAATCTATTTATCTTTTCCTTTGCAAATTGAGGATAATGTGACATTTTAAATGTGGAGGAAAGGTATAGGAGTATATTTGGTGTGATTTTGAATAACTGTGTCAAGATATTACTTTAGTAAACATGGCCAAAAATTTTGTAAAATTTGCAAAATTTGCCTCTATCATGCTTTTATGCCGTAAACTTGTTAAATTTGTTTACTTTTTGAAATATTTTATGTAACTTTGCTTGAATATTTTCTACAAATACGTGAAGAAATAGTTAATTATGAGTTTTGTTTTTAAGAAAATATATCTTGTAAAATAGCTATAATTATGCCTTGATTTGGCTTGATTAATTTTAAATTTCTTTTCTCTACTTAACTTTATATTCTTTAGTGGTAGATATGGACAATAAGTGTACTTACAAATTATTTGAATAAAAGAACAAGTATATTATGAACAAATTAATGATTGTTTATTTATTTCTACTCCAAGGATTCAAATTACTTAGTAATCGGGAATCTTTATCAACAATTGTCGATTTTTGCGTCAAACGGCAATTGAATTAAAAGTATACAAAGTAAATTTGATTTAAAGTGAATTGTTGAGTAATAAAGTATCTTCATCACAAAATGTCGATCTTTTCATCGAAAGGCATATTCATTTCTCAAATTAAAGGATTAAATGTGAAAAAAATGATCAAAGTGTTGAAAAACTGAGGATTTTCATCTAAAAATGTCAACCTTCGCATCAAAAGTGCAATATGTTCCTATTGTGTGTAATTGAGTTGTATATAATTATCCATATTTAATACTTAGCATGTGAAATTTTGTAAGGCAAGGAAATTTGGTTGAACTAGCTTTAATCTCTATATAAATATTTTCCTTTATACTTGGTATGATTAGTATTAGAAACATTTCAAGAAATTGCATAATGTTTATTTACTTTATCTTGTAAAATTACATTTAACAATGGGGCATTTGTTATTTCATACTTGAATCATTATTTGATCTTTTGATTTTTCAATTGCTTGAGGATAAGCAATGATTCAAGTGTGGGGAGTTTGATAAGTGATAAATTTATCAATTTTAGCATAATATTTTATATATAATTTTAGTGTGTTGTTAATATGTTTTTAGTATCTTTATATGAAAATGACTCATTTTTAATAAGTTTCTTCCATTTGAAAATTTTCCTAAAGTTAAATTTTTTATTCGATTTTTATAATTTTGAAGCAAAATTTATATTTTGATCAAAGAGAAAATTATAATTTTGGTATCAAATATTTGGGGTATCGGCAGTTTTAATCCTCAAAGTTTGGACAAAAACAAATCTAGTACCAAATGTTTCAATTTTTTGACATGTTTAGCCCTATTGACCAGTTTTACAAAAATCTTGTCGAAATCTAGTTAAGTGGTATTCACATGCCGGTTACAAAAATTTTCAAAAAGAATTAGATTAAATAAAAAAAAATTTAATTACCATAATTTATAATTAAAGGCACTAAACAGATAAAACTGAAAAAACCTACCTGAATAGTGCATTCGCGTGTGTGCTTTTAATTACAAATTATGACAATGAAAATTTTTTTCTTTTTTAATTTAGTTTGAAAAATTTTTGTAACCGTCACGTGAGTTTTACATGATCAAATTTAGACCAAAGTTTGAGAAAACTGGTCAATAGGACTAAATGTGCTAGAAACTTAAAATATTTGGTACTATATTTACTTTTGTCTAAATTTTAGGGACTGAAACTGCCTGTGACAGCCCCACCTTATCCAGAGGCGCATCAAAGGGCTTAGCGGACTGCCTGCCTAACTCTCACTAGGACTCAAACACGCACTCGTGCAATACGTACAAACATACTTAATACAAAATGAAACATATTTATATAATTTACTTGAAAGTACAAATATCAATAATATATTTTACACACTAAAATTCACATAGTATTTACAAGAATAGTCTAAATAAGTGGCTATCAAAATACATGAAATAGAACATGTACAACGTCCCAAATTAGCTTTTCCAGCTTTATTATTTTTGGAAACCTAGTTAAAGAAAACAAATAAATGGAATGAGCTATAATAGCTCAGTGAGTGCTCAAGTCATGCAACCATACCAAAAACTCATGATTTTATTCAATAAAAATATTTGACAAGTTAAATAAACAATATATGAACAATTTAATTAACAAGTAGTCAATGGCAGATACGGGACTCAACTACGAGAGCAAGCTCAACCGCAAAAGTAGCAAGCACTGAATATGTACCCAAGACGTTAGGACCGAGATGATAGCTCAGGTCCTTGCCAAGGGTCATGTCAGTATAAACAAGTAAGTACCCTAACCACCATTCACCTTGTAACCTCCGTACAAGCTACCACAACCAGGGAGTAATCTCAACCTTGGAAGGGCTAATAAGCAAGAAAGTTCAATCCGGAGTTGGCCTCTTTGAGGAATTCAACTCAATTGGAAAAGAACAACACGCCTTAAAACACCCAGCATCTTATGACCTCCCAATTACGACCGGGTTGACTAACCGTGAAGTAACGGCGAAGTTAGTCATGGAAGTCTCAAACACAAATAACACATTTAATAGTGAAAGCATGTAACACATTGCGGAATAGATGCGATAAAGTACACATCTTCCCTCAAGTAACACATTTCATTAAATAATAATGTCAAGTATAACATGGCATTTCATGCATCATGCACACATAAAACACTCACCTGAAGTGCCTAAGAAAAGATTTCGTAATATAGTCAGGTCTCACTTCCGAATCCTAAAATTCAAGAGAAAATAGTCGTATAAAAACCCGAATAAAATTTAAGCAATTTCATAAGAAAATTCGAGAAATACCCCAAGTCTTTTTAGAGTTTAATTTCTAGGGTTTTGGAGTTTAGGGTTTTATCCTAAGGTTTAGGGTTTTCAAAATTAGGGTTTTCTAACTTTTAGGGTTTTGCTCGAAAATGTTCAATTCACTAATAGCTAATCTACGAAAATTTCTGCACGCTCAAATCACTAAATTAAAGCTTATATAACTTTAAATCTAGCCTAATCACTTTTATTTCTTAGGTTTTACCGAAATTTCGGCAACATTTCCCCTATAAACGGACTAACCCAAAATTTTTAACCTGCAAAGAAAACAGCCAAACAACCCAATCTCAAGTAGTTCTACCATTTTCATATCAAAACCAATTCAATTTCACCCAAATTTGTCATAAAAACACATGAACCTCTCCAAGGTTCTTCAACCAAATCATACTTAAATCATGTCATTTCAAGATTCAATCACTATCTACAAGTTATATAAGCCCATAAACCTCATCTCCATGGAATAAAACTTCATTTTCATAGCTCAAATAAATCATGCTTAACTTTAAAGACATGGGTAAAAGCTATAAAACTACAACTTTACTTGAAATAATAAGAAAAGTTTATGGTAAATACCTTTAACAAGGTAAGATCTTTGCTTAGGAGGAAGATTAATTCACTTTCAATGGATGAAAAGTGATCAAATAGAAGAGAAAAGTTCTAAGAAAATGAAAGCAAATGAAAGGAAAAGAGAGAAGAAGAACCGGCCAAGAGTGAAGAGAAAAGAAAGAAAAATGGCTAAGTAAAGAAGAAAAGAAATGGAGAAAGAAATGGGAAAAACTTTGACCAATCAAAACAAGACAAAACCAAGCATAGATCTTGACTTTCTTGCAACTTTAGACTCCACTTGGTTAGGCTTAATTAGAAGGGATTTTTATCATTTATCCTCCTATTAATCTTGCAAGACTTATAAGGTACAACTTCTAAAGGAAATGGTACAACATGCTACCTAAAAATAGAAATCATTTCCTTATTTATTTTCAACTAATTTTCGGCCCTCTTTTTTTTTTCTCTACTAATGGACATAATACAAAATAAATAGTTTTGCATGAATTTCTAGGGTGTTACACTGCCGATGCCCAGAACATTTGAGATCAAAACTGTAATTTTCTCTTGATCAAATTAGCCCACAATATTTGTACAATCTTGCAGATTTTATATACTCAATGATAATTTGAATCAATTGGAGTAAAAGTCATCACATTCTTAGTAGATTCAAAAATGTTTGGATTAAGAAATCAATGCCTAACTTTTGCATTCAAACTTCAAGATTGTATTGTTCAATTTTTGAGAAATTTTTATCAACAAATTAATCATGGAATTGAAGGATCAACATTGAAAAAAGGTCTCAAGAGCATTAAAAGAAGTAACCAACAAAAGAGAAGGGCAAAGAAACAAAAGAAGAAAATGAATTGGAGAAAAATATGGGTTGGAAATAATGATACATTTTAATATTTTAGCAATAACTTGAGTTAAAAATATTAAATTGAGATGATTCTTATTGCACTTTAAATCTAAGAGAATACTGTACAATTCTTATGGAGACATCCAAATTCAGTTCTCATTTTTTTATAGCCAAAAATTCAAATTACTAAAATATATGTGTGCTGTGGAGCTCTCCTAATCATGCCTCAATATTTTGGCCATATCTTTGTATTCAGAGTTTCAAATGGTCTGATTCTTATGGTGTTGAAAAGTCAATTCAAAGAATTACAACTTTTATGTTTTGAAGAAAAGCTTATCCATCCATCTTCTAGGAGCAATCCGCGAGTTAAATCTGCGGATCAACTGACCCATGGATTCAACCTGCGGATCAAGCAACTCGGCTAGAAAATAATGGCTTCAACTTGCAGCTTATCTTTCGGTCTCTTTTGATGACTTTTTGAAGATTTTCTACACCTGCATTACCCAAGAAAACATTATAAAATTCAATGAAAATCTTTTTGTGATTTCAAGATAATTTTTCATGCAAATTATCATACAAGTTGTCTAGATGATTAGGGTAAATTTGTTTATAAATAGGGGGCTCTTACAGGACATTTAGAACAAGTCTTGGAGAAATAAGCACTCCCAAGTAGTTAGTTTAGTAATTTTCTTTATAACTTGTAGTAGAATTTTTAATACTTGTAAGTAAAACTCTTGCAGAATTCACTTGTACAATTTCATATTTAAGGAAGAAATGAAGGATTGGAGTAATTTAAATGATAATTTTTATCTTTTTTTTTCTTTATTTCCTTACTTGTTATGATTTACTTTATTGAATTCTTATACTTTCAAGTTATGAATTCTATGTTTAACTAAATATTTATCTTAGGGTTAGATGAAACTAATGATATGAATTGAATGTTATTATATTTGGTATAACTTGTATTTGTCTGTTCATCTATCGAGATTTAATATTTGTAGTAGTTTGATCACCTATTACAACTCATTTAGTTTTTATTTAACGTTGAGAAATACTTATAACATTGAAAAATGGTATATAAAACATATTATATACACATGAAAATAATGGTGTAAGTAGGTAGATTAGGGTTGTTTAAGGTCACAAATCATGCATTTCACAAGAGTTTATCATGAGAATAATTAAACTCTAATCATTCATTGTGAGAACAAGTTTTGATTGCATATGGAATTGTAATCCAAAGCAAGATAAGATTAATTTAGTAATGTAATAATTCATTCAATTATATTAGTTACAATTAGTGGATCCTAAATGCTATTACTTGCGTTTGTGAATTTCTTTTATTTCTTTTAATTCAAGTATATATATTTTAGGGCAAGTTAATTCAATGGCCATTAAACTTTCTCAATCGTAAAATTTTGACGACTCAACTTTTTCTTGTTTTAAAAAGGTCACTGAACTTTTAAAATTGGTTACTTATGGTCATTCTATTAATTTTTACCGTTAAGTCATACAGGGTCAGTTGACGAAATGACCGAAAGTAACCATTTTTACGAGTTCAATGTTCTTTTTAAAACTATAAAATAGCTATAAGTAACCATTTTTATGAGTTCAGTGACTTTTTTGAAATAAAAAACTTTTTCCTGTCTTATTTAACGGCCATATCTGACGGAATGACCATAAATAATTATTTTTACGAGTTCAGTAACCTTTTTGAAACAAAAAAAAAAGTTTAGTGATCAAAACTTTATGATCGAAAAAGTTTAATGGCTGGTGAAGTTTTTTGCCCTATATTTTATTACCTTGCATACAACCTATTTGATATTTTGTCTAGGTAATAGAGCAAGTTAGTAGCTTTAGTACTTGCTATTTCTTGTTTTCTCGTGGCATCGACCATAATATTTTCCACCTATATTTGACCCATGCACTTACAGAAAAGGGTATTAGATTGTAAATTTTATTACTTATTTGTGCAAATTTCGCCTAATTTTAATAGTATGTAAACCCACAATCAGTGCATTTTCAAATTCTCCAATTTTGTTCACGAATGTGCTTATTTAAAGATATCATAAAGTTTAGACTATTAATAATTACATAATTACATAAAATAATACAAATTAATAAAGAAATATTATTTTTTGTACCTCATTCATTGCTTTTACTTGCACTTCTAAATCTTGTTCAAGCTTTTTGATTGCTTGTTTTAATCCTTTTCAAACTTCAGGTGTATTAAATTCACAAGTGCTAGAATATTGAAGAACTAGATTTAAGAAATATGATGGGCCAATGACATAAAAAACAATAAAGTAAGGAAATTTTTAGTACAAAATTTTTTTAATAAAATATTTACTTATAATTAGTAAATATACTTACCTGCAGCATGCAAATCTTGTATGTAATTGCTTGTACCATCTAGCATCAATGATATCCAAGTACTGTTGAAAGTCTTTCACTGCACTTTTTATCACCATTTTAGCCCTATCCATTGCCTCATATATAATAGGAAGTGTGGGATTTTCCTATCCTGATCGATTACTTTTAAAACTTTCACTAGTGGCTCCATGATTACATATACTTGCCGTACTCTTTTCCAAAATCTTTCTGACAAAATCGAGTCAGACACTTCAGCAAGCTTCTTCCCTTCTTCTTGAACTGTTATTATACTTCTTGTCATTCAGTTTGAAGTGCACATTCTCTTCAATTCAGTAGCATGGCGAATAAGACTTTCCATGGCAATGGACTCAGTAGCAAATCTTGTTATGCTAGGTCGCAATAACTCTATGTTATTTGTATATGTCTTCAGTTAGATTTACCACTTTGTCACTATTATATATAAAACTAGTAATTCTCCTGTCTTGTTTGATAGCATCCTTTATTAATTTTATCTGATCAATATCTTCCAGCATTAAATCAATTCAATGTCCAGCACATGGTGACCAGAACAAATGCCTCATTTTCTTCATTAGTTGTATCCCGACTGCTTTCATACTAAATTCGCTATCAGTGACGATTTGTACAATATTTTCTTCTCCAATGGAATCCACAGCCTCATCCATCAAGGAAAAGACAAAATTTGCAATCTTTGTTTTGTTTACAATTAACAAAATGGTGACATATTATGTCTTTATTACAATACACCATGAAATTTATGATTGGATGCTTTGTTCGAGTACCCCAACCATCACACATAATTGTACACCCATATGTTTTCCATTTGTGTTTCAAAGAATGGATGTATTGTTCAGCATCTGCCATCTCCTCATTCAGATATCCACCTCTAATTTGTTTACCTGTTGGTCTTTTAATTCTAATTCTAGCACTAGCAATTGTATCAATCATTGATTGATAATAGGGACCACTATTAGCCGTATGAAATGATATGGCATTAAAATGGAAGAATTTTAAAATTGCCTTACCAACTCTTTTGGCATTTTCTATGAAAAATAAACTTTTTACTGATTTATTCTTGGAGGAAAACATGTACAGATCAACGTCTTTTGATACCAAATCTCCTACTTTAGGCTAAAGCTATGTGAAAAAGGTCTTTTACTTACAAAGGACGATTGGTTGGATATAGTCGAACTGCTACTCCCTGCAACACAGTACATAAAAGCTTGTAATATTTTTTACTAAATAAGTCTTATACTCTAAAAGTAGTATATTAATTTTAATATTTTTTTACTAACTAAGTCTTATACTCTAAAGTGGTACACTAATTCTTAGATATTTCTATGTACATACCAAGCATAAAATCTATGGTTGGCCATCTTCCAGATACAGAACGCCTACGCTGCACTTCCATAAATGCCTTGTATCTGCTTTCTCTCATAGCTCGTTTGTATTTATTTATTTTTTTTTCAAAATTTCCATTCCTTGTTCATTAATTGCATAGATATCATCATTGTCATTATCCTCATCTTCATCCAAGAGATTGATAAATTGATGCAATGCTTCTTTTTTCTTTTGTATTTGCAACCCTTACACTCTTATCTTGACTCAAGTGTTTTTTTTAAAAGCTCTATTATCTCTTTTGGAACTTTTGGACATGCCTGTATTCGTCTTGCTACATGTCCAATATGTTGCTTAATTCTTGTAATTCCTCCATGTACAATTTTACCGCAATAATTGCACTTTGAAACCTTTCTATCATTACCAACTGGAGTAGCATGATCCCAACCAATATCCCAATTTGGGGTCATTTTAAAATATCCCTGCATTGTCAAAATTTTAATTTTAGATGGGATATTTAACATGCTAATAGGAATTACTAGGTGTAATAAAATTATTTTTCAATAATTATACATATTCAGTTTTTCAATCATATTTAATTACACAAGGGAAGCATAATGTCACAAGGCTTTATAAGTTATTAGTCAAGAGAAAGAAAGAGATTTGCTACAACAAAAGACAAACCGTTAATATTAATGTAATGCTTTTTCTGTAAGAGTGCCGCTATGAGCTAAGACAAAGGAAGAAACTGAAGTTTACTAAATTACATAAAGAAAACCTAACTTGGGCAAGTGAATAGACCTTTGAAAAATATGTCATTTCTTTAAGGGGCAATAACCCGTAATTTATGAAAGAAAGAACACAAATTGACAAATCTATATATACTATAAAAAGTTAGAAATTGTCCCCAGAAAACGTAAAGAAGAACTTTAGAGTTCTAGAATTTAGGAGGAGAATACTACAAAATGCATAAAGGTCCCCATATGACATAAGTAACTAATTATTGAAAAATTAATTAACTATAAGTTGATATCCACATTTTCTCAAAAATTAGTCAATCTTCTAGTATTGGTCCCAGATTAATTAAAAGGATGCATGACTTTATTCAAAGAACTTTAACTTATTAAAATACAAATTTTAAATTGCTTTAACTCTTCATGTGAACATTTGTCACCTGTATAATATTAAACTGATTACAAACATTACAAATGCAATTACACTATCAATTTAAATATAAAAAAGAAAAAAAGGAAATATAGTGACTTCACAATGAATGAATTAGAACCTATATTCATAAATCACACAAACAACATATCTAATGGCTAAAATGGAAGAAAGAAAAATAGATCTAGTATTTTAAGATCTAATTTTTATCTTTTCTTCTCTAATAACTTGCAAGAATTAAGTTAAACTTACAAGATTTCAATTGATCCATAATCAATCCTAAACTTTTCTTGAAATAAAAAAAGATTTCAGAAAGGATTAATACTTGAATAAGAAGAGTAACTTTTGACTTAGCAAAAGCGAAAAGTTTGGACTCAGCAGAAGCGAATGAGACTGGGATGTGTTTGATTTGATATGAGATTGCTTAGTTGGAAAAGTCAATAAAGGACAAAGATAGATGGTAGTACAACTTTTAGTTGGATGGGGACTTTAGTTAGATGGGGAACGATCAACAAAAGTTGCAAAAATTAGGAAAAAAAGAAACACTTGGTAAACACTTGTACTTGTTCATAACCATTTTTAAGCACTATTCTAATGCAAGTTGGATGTTGAGTCTATGGTGAGGTATCCGCCACATTTACTACCTAAATTAAACTTTCGTTTCTTATACAAATTGTGCAACATCACAATTTGTTCAAGAGTGGACCATCTCCTTTATGTATATGACATGGGTTTAATAATTACTTCAATTTGCAATATTGTTTGGTGGATCATTCTAGTATATGATTATTATTCTTCATTTTTTGTTCTCCTTTTAATAAGCAGAATTGTGTTTGCTTTTTAAGTTTTTAGATCTGTAACGGTGCATATTGTTGAGATCTTGGCCAATTTTCTACCTTTCATATCGGGCGATATCGCTGATTTCTCGGTGATATGTATCCAATTTAATTCTAAAAGTGATATAGGTAATGGTATCATAACGGTAGGCTCCATTCCAGTTATGACTAGAGCGATATGTTACGAACTCGGTTGATATGGCAAACTATAGTTGGAATTGGTGATTGATTTTTGAGTGGCTCTTAAGGTGACTTGGATGACTGGTTTTGGTTGAGAGGCGATAAAAATAGTGGTGGCTTGTAATTCCAAGGGGTTGTTTAAGGTGGTGTCAAGTGGTGATTTTAGATGGTTGGAGGTTGGCAGTAGGGTGGCTGTTGTGTCGATGATTGGGTAAATGGATGCCGTTTATTGTTGAAAGTAATAGCGATTTTAGCATAGGAGATGGGTTGGCGGTGGCAATGTTGTTGATGTTTGTCGAAGATTGTGACCGGTTGTGATGGAGATTTGGTAGGCTAAAGTGGCAGTGGGTAGTGGTTGCTTGGTTATCCATAGTGTGATAGTTGATAGTCATGAAAGATGAGAGTCTTGTAATTTGTGAGAATTGGAGGTATTTTGTGTGGATGTTTGAAGTTGATTTGAGGCAGTGAATATGGTGGTTTTGGTAATAGTTATGGTTAGAGTTTTGGGTGATAGGGCTATGATGGCTGGATTTGTTTACTTTGTAGGTTCTGTTGACAGTTGTGGTGAACGAGAGTGGAGAAGTTACTAATTTTTTTTTCTTGCTGAATGATCCCAACCAATATCTCGATTTGGAGCCATTTTAAAATATCCCTACATTGTCAAAATTTTAATTTTAGATGTGATATTTAGCATGCTAATAGGAATTATTAGATGTAATAAAATTATTTTTCAATAATTACACATATTCAGTTTTTTCAATTATATTTAATTACACAAGGGAAGCATAATGTCACAAGGCTTTATAAGTTATATAGTCAAGGGAGACAAATAGATTTGCTGCAACAAAAGACAAACCGTTAATATTAATATAATCCTTATTTTGTAAGAGTGTCGCCACGAGCCAATGCAAAGGAAGAAACTGAAGTTTACTAAATTACTTAAAGAAAACCTAACTCTAGCAAGTGAATATGCCTTTGAAAAATGTGTCATTTTTTCAAGAGAAAATAACTATAATTTATGAAAGAAAGAATACAAGTTGACAAATCCATATATACTATAGAAAGTTAGAATTGTCCCCAAAAAACTTAGGACCTTAGAGTTCTAGAATTTAGGAAGAGAATACTGCAAAATGCATAAAGATCCCCATATGACATATGTAATATCCCACATCGGTGGGAGTAAGAAAAAAAGAATAGTATATAACATCCTACGTTTGGGCTACTAAATAACTTGGCTTAAGCATTTTGAGCCCGTGGTTTAAAGCTCAAAAGTTATTGGGCCAGTCCAGACACGGGATGTTACAAATGGTATCAGAGCGAACCTTGTGTGGTCTCTGCACGGGGTGAGACTGGGCCTATGATATTGGGCCGGACTACGCAAAGAAGTAAAGGAACTAAGTGCTATGCGGGGCTAAGTGCTACATCGATCTAAGGGCGGGAGCCACTTCTAGAGCTCGTACGAGCCACCTCTAGAATCCAACACAACCGAGTGGACAGTCCGGATATAAATTGGGCTTTGCGAGGACGCAAAGGCCTAAAGGAGTGGTGAATGTAATATCCCACATCGGTGGGAGTAAGAAAAAAAGAATAGTATATAACATCCTACGTTTGGGCTACTAAATAACTTGGCTTAAGTATTTTGAGCCCGTGGTTTAAAGCTCAAAAGTTATTGGGCCAGTCCAGACACGGGATGTTATAACATAAGTAACTAATTATTGAAAAAATTGATTAGCTATAGGTTGATATGCACCTTTTCTCAGAAATTAGTCAATCCTCTCGTATTGGTCCCGAATTAATTAAAAGGATGCATGACTTTATTCAAAGAACTTTAACTTATTAAAATACAAATTTTAAATTGCTTCAACTCTTCATGTGAACATTTATCACATGTGTAATATTAAACTGACTACATACATTAGTTATGCAAGTACGCTATCAATTTAAATATAAAAAAGAAAAAAAAGGAAATATAGTGACCTCACAATGAATGAATCAGAACCTACATTCACAAATCACACAAACAACATATCCAACGGCTAAAATGGAAGAAAAAATAGATCTAATATTTTAAGATTTAATTTTTATCATTTCTTCTCTAATAACTTGCAAGAATTAAGTTAAACTAGCAAGATTTCAATTGACCCACAACTAGTTCTAAACTTTTCTTGAAACAAAGAAAGATTTCAAAAAGAGTTAATACCTGAATAAGAAGAGTAACTTTTAGCTTAGCAAAAGCGAAGAGTTTGGACTCAACAAAAGCGAATGAGACTGGGATGTGTTTGATTTGATATGACATTGCTTAGTTGGAAAAGTCAATAAAGGACAAAGATAGATGGTAATACAACTTTTAGTTGGATGGGGACTTTAGTTAGATGGGGACGATCAGCAAAAGTTGCGAAAACTAGCAGAAAAAGAAACACTTGGTAAACACTTGTACTTTTGCATAACTATTTTCAAGCACTATTCTAATGCAAGTGTGATGTTGAGTCTATGGAGAGCTATCCGTCACATTTACTACCTAAATTAAACTTTCGTTTCTTGTACGAATTGTGCAACATCACAATTTGTTCCAAAGTAGACCATCTCTTTTATGTGTATGACATGTGTTTAATAATTGCTTCAATTTACAATATTGTTTGATGGATTATTCTAGTATATGATTTTTATTCTTCATTTTTTGTTTTCCTTTTAGTAGGGAGAATTGTGTTTGCCTTTTTAAGTTTTTGGGTCCATAACAATGCATATAGTTGAGATTTTCGCCAATTTTCTACCGTTCATATCGGCTGATATTACTGATTTCTTGGTGATATGTATTCGATTTAGTTCTAAAATTGATGCAAATAACAATATTATAACAGTAAGCTCCATTCCATTTATGACTAGAGTGATACGTTGTGAATTTGGCTGATATGACGAACCATGGTTGGAACTGGTGACTGATTTCTGAGTGATTCTTGGGGTGACTTGGATGACTGGTTTTGGTTAAGAGATGATGGAAATAGTGGTGGCTTGTGATTACAAGAAGTTGTTTAAGGTGGAGCCAAGTGGTGATTTTAGATGGTTGGAGGCTGGCAGTGTGGTGGCTACTGGTGTTGGAGCTGCTGTGTTGATGATTGGGTAAATAGATACTATTTGTTAGTTGAGAGTAGTAGCAGTTTTGGCAGAGGAGATGGGTTGGCGATGGCGGTGTTATTGACGATTGTCGAAGATTGTGACTGATTGTGAAGGAGATTTGGCAGGTTAAAGTGGCGGTGGGTAGTGGTTGCTTGGTTGTCCATGGTGTGGTGGGTAGTCATGAAAGATGGAGGGTCTTGTGATTTATGACAATTGATGTGGGAATTGGAGGTATTTTGTGTGGAGGTTTGAGGTTGATTTGAGACAGTGAATATAGTGGTTTTGGTAATGGTTATGATTAGAGTTTTGGGTGATAGGGCTATGATGGCTGGATTTGTTTGCTTTGTAGGTTCTGTCAATGATTGTGGTGAACAAGAGTGGAGAAGCTACTGATTTTTTTTTTCTTGCTAAATGATTGCAGGTTGTTGGCATGGTGATGTTGTTGTGGTGATCTTGACTGTAGCCTTAATGTCTAATAGTTGATGAGGTCGAGGTTTGGGTTGCCTGTTTGATGGCTGTTTTGGGTTTTGTTGTGAGTGGAGGAGGAGTGTTACTTTGGTGAGAAGTGTTACTTTGTAGGTTTTGGGATGGTGATATTTTTGTGGTTGATTTTGCCGAATTAGACTAACGGTGGATAGGGTGGTGGTGTGGGCAGTTGGGAAACTAATTGGGCTGTAATTGGGACTGGGATGGTGAGAATTCATGGTTTTTGTGTAATGATTCTTGAGCAGATGGAGGCTGTTTGTGGTGGGTGATTTTGGGTTGTTAAACTGGTTGCAGTTTAGGACTAACTGGGAATGATTTTGGGGCTTTAAATTAACTAAAATTGATAATTTTTTGGGTTGATTTTTCAGCGCTTTTGAAGTTGTTGCAGGATTGATTGAGGATTGTTCTTAGCTATTTTTTATGGTTGGTTTTGTGGTGGTTTTGGGTGGCTTTGGAGCTATTTTTTGTCTGATTTTTTGGTTAATTTGGAGCTAAAATTTGGGTAGTGATTGTAAAGGGGTGGTCAATGACTGGTCGTTGAGTTGAAGATGTAATGATGAAAATGGTGGAAGTGGATAGGCTGCGGCGATAGAGGAGAGATTTCTGGTAGGTGTGTGTGTCTGTGTTGCTTGAAACGTAGGTGAGCAGTGTGTGTAAAGGAGTGAGGCTGTATGTGAATCTGCGTGTAAATGTGTGTAGTATGTGTGTGAATTATGAATTTGTGTGTGAATGTATGTATATGTGTGTGAATTGTGAATCTATGTGTGTGTGTGAATGTGTGTGTGAATTGTGAATCTATGTGTGTGTGTGTGTGTGAATGTGTGTAGAACTGCGTGCTAGTGTGTGTGTGCTTGAATGTGTGTTTTAGGTATAGGGTTGAAGATATACTACTGTGTTCTAAATGTGTTAGGTGTAGAGTTGAAGACGTATTAGTGTATGTTCTAAGTGTAGGAAAAACTAAAAGCAAAAAAAAAAAAAAAAACTCTCTCAACTTTCTCTTCTTTTTATTTTTTCCCTCTCTCTACCTTTTTTTTAATAACAATGGGGTATTTATACTGTAAAGGAATCTTATCTTCCAAAAATGGATAGAAGACTAAAATACCTTTGACAACAAATTACAATTTTACCCTTAAAAAAAATAAATAAATAAATAATTTGTTGACACATAAAAATTAAAAAAAAAAGCATTCTCTCCTAAAAACACCAAAAGAAAGGACAAAACTAAGAAAAATGTAAATAATAAATTTTATTAATAAAATTTAAGTGAAAAAATATATTTGCGTGTAAAATGACTATTTTGCTTCGAAACGCAATATTTACTAAAAAAGTAGCAATTGATCCTGAAAACCCAGAAAAAATAAAAAACATAAGTAAAAGCCTAAAAATAAATTTGGAACCTAAAATGGGCGAAAGTGGTGTTCACAAGGTAAAATGACCATTTTGCCCCTGAATTGATTAAATATACGCAAAAATAGTAATTAACCCCGAAAAGATAAAAAAAATCACAAACATATGTGAAAGTACAAAATATGTATTTTGAACCCAAAAAATGTAGTGAAAAATATTTACATGTTAGAAATTACCATTTTGCCTCTGGAAGTGCTAATTTTGCCTCTTGTACCAGAAATTTAGAATTTGACCCCAAAAGTAAAAAAAATACTCCAAAATTTGAAAAAATAAATGGTGTGTCAAAATTTGGTATCTACATTAACACATAAAAATAAAGAGAAAATGAAAAATTGGATATCTAACCCATGAATTATTTAGGAGTCGTTTAATTCAAATTTCTCAACCACTATTACTATAGATATCATTAAATCTACTATGAGTATGGTTTTGATAATTCCCCTTACCATGTTTAGTTTAGTAACAGAATGGGTATCATTTCTCCAAAAGCGTTAATAAGTTGGATAGAGTAGTATTTTGGGGGGAGTCATGGAAACCCCAATTAATTACTTTCATTTCAATTGAATGATAGTGACAGTTGCTTTTCAAATATCAACAATAGGTGCCATAACTCATCATATCCATTCCCCTCTTTAATTTCCTGAAACCAAACATCCCTTAGTTTTTCGACTCCTACCCCAAATTTTTTTTTAATTCCAAATTCTATTTCTTCTATGTTAGCTAAATAAGGAATGTTAGCTAAATAAGGCATTTGATCTATTAAGGATTTCAAGTTATTTAATTGAAATCAAGCTAAATAAGGCATTTGATCTAGTAAGAATTTCAAGTTATTCAATTGAAATCAATTCATTTAAAACCTTTTGAAGAAACCAAATCCATCAATCCAATCCAAACAAACCGTTAAAAAAATATAATTTCTTTTTAGTTTTCTTTAGCTACATGCAGTCATTTGCTTGATGCAGCTCGCCTAAGCCTACATATTTATAGGAGGAGTCATGATCAAATTGATTCCAACAAACTAATGGATTCAAATCAATTATATGAATAAAACCCACAAGGATTTAGTCAAGAAATCATAGGAGAAAACAATAGAGGAAAATAAATAAATTTTCTTTTAGGTTACAATTAGAAATGAACATACAACTTAACAAATAACACATGGCTCACTAATTTAATATAAAAATACTAAAAATATAAAAAACATTTGATTTATTTATTTTTGTATAGCTTCCCTTAAATCAAGCTTCTCAAATTTGGACATGTCTAACGTCTTCTTTGACCTCAAAAATCTCTCCGTCTTCAAAGTTTTTCTGAAAATATCAACCACTTGCTCCTCAATCTTGCAATAACCAACTCAATTTCCTTGTCACGATCAACTCATGTGTTACTTGATGGTATTTGCTATGCCCATGGAGAATTAGATTTTTAGACAATTTGATTGTGACTAACTATCATAATAAATTTTCATAAGACCATCTTGTGTTATTAAACACCAAGTATCCACCTTAACCATAATGTCTAAGGAGCACTTTTAGTTACAACAATATACTTTGCCTCCACAATGGATAAAGCTAAAAAAATGCCTAACTAGATGTATTCTTCCTCTCAATAGCATCACTTGTCCTATCACTCTATATACTCAAAAAGTTTAATTGGATCATTATCTAAATAAAAGATAGCATCTCCTAAGTACCTGTGATGTACTTCAGGATACCTTTTGCTGTCCACAAATATGATTGATGTGAATTTTTTTATAAGTCTACTAATCAAGTCAATACTAAAATTGATATATGATCTCGTACTGGTTAAATATCTCAAAGTTTTCTACTAGGCTTTTAAAGTAGTAGGATCAACATACTCTCTCATACTTTCTTTAGTCAACTTTAATTTTTCTGTGCTGGTGCCAAAATTGCCTTAGTTCCATCTATTTTGAACTTTTTGAAAATATCACCAACATATTTTCTTTGAGAAATAAAAATACCATGGTCAAAATGAAAAACCTTAATTCGAAAGAAATAAAACAGAAGTTATGTCATCTCAATTTGCATAGTCATGGACTCCCTGAGCTTAGCAATTATAACAGGATTATTTTCTATAAAAGCTAATTCATCACAATTACTTGTGGTTTCTTTCAAACAGTAAAAAATTTATGGAATTTATCAATCAAACAAGTAAATAATTGCAAATTTATAAATGATAAAGGAGATACTATGTATTTTTATGTAAACAAAAAAGTGCAATTACTATCCAAATCATATTGGGTTTAGGGTATACACTACCCCATGTTTGGTACACTGGAATAGTCCAAAATTGAAAGGTCTTTCCACCCAAAATGCTTTTTCTCCTAGAATGGACTAGAAAAAATTTTCAGTCCATTGTTTGATAATTCAAGTTAGAATGGAATGCCTATTCCTTTTTCAATGTTTGGTATAATCATATTTAGATATCAGAATGGAATAAAATATATATTAATTTGACTTAATTGTCTTTGATTCTTTGCTACTAGAATATATCATATTTTTATTTTGTTTGTTTGTAATTCTATGCCTACAAAAGACTTTAATATTTTTAATTTCAAAATTCTTAATATTCTTACTAAAATTAAATTAATTATACTCTTTAATTAATTTTAAATTTTTTATAATTATTAGAATTATAATTAAAAATGAAAAAATTAATAATGAAACTACATTCACAATTTAATTTAATTTATAAAAATTTATTTTACATTTGCATAAAGTTTAAAAATATTATTTTAAATATTTTTATAGCAAAAAGAAAAAAAATTCTAAGCACATATTAAACTGATTGTGATTTTAAAAATCATAAAAAATATTAATAGAAGTTATTAAAAGCTTAATATTTTTTTAAAATTTTAAAAATAAAAATTAGTGAATGTTTCATAGGTTGAAAAAATTAGTAGAAAAAAAATGTATGGGGATAAAATTGACTCCTATTTTTAAAGTTTTTCCAAAATGAAGTTGGAAAGGCCTTTCCCTAGATTTTGTTAAGGAATTTGATTCCAAGAAAAAGCTGGAATGGCATTTCAGGTAGGAAAGGCCTTTTCAACTTAAAATGTCTATACCAAACATGAAAATGAAATGGACAAGTTGGTAAGGCCTTTCCATTCGACCCTATTCCCGCGTACCAAACGTAGGGTAACATCTTCCATGCGCAACTGGCCATAGGGTCTCACAATTTCCATTTCTAACAAGCTCATGGTCTAGATTAAAATGGCCAACAATAGATGGCTGAGATTGGGCAAGCATGACCAAATTAGAAGTAAAAAAACAACGTCGTTTTGGAATGAAAAGTTATTACAAATTATAAATTTTAACTGACCAATTATATATTTTTACTGAGCAATTACACATCTTTACTAATCAGTTACATCGTCTCCAACATGTCCAAAATGGTACGAGAGCAATGCAAGTTGGCCCTATGCCCCAACTAGGGCTGTAATCGAACCGAGCCGCTCGCGAGCAGTCAACTACTCGGCTCGAACTCAAGTTGACCGAATTTGAGCCAAGTATCAAGTAGCTCGATTAGTCAAACGAGTCGAGTTCGAGTATTAATTTTTCAAGTTCGAAGACTCATCGAGCCTAATCGAGCTTATAATTATTTAATAATTATATATTTATTTATTATATATTTACTATTTTAGGTATGAATATTATAAACTTACCAAAATGTCATCGAGTAATCAAGCTCGAGAAGGCTCGAGCTCAAGCAACAAAGTGCAAAAAAAAAAAAAAAAAAAGTGCAAACGAGTTTTGAGTCGAGCTCGAGTACTCGAACGTTGCATCGAGCTCGAGCTTCATAATTTTTGGCTCAATTGAGATCAAATCGAGTTCAAGCAGCACCAATAGGTAATCGAGTCGAACTCAAGCATGGTACTACTCGAGCTCGACTCGGCTCGATAACAACCCTAGCCCCAACTCAACCACGCGACAGCTTGCCACATATATACAACCTTTTCGATCTGCTGCCAAGTATTTTACTTCTGTAAATTTTTATTATCAGTTTGGTGTTTGCTTAAACACATCAAAAGGTTTAAAAGATGTTCAGGTGAAATAATGTGAACTTTTCTGATGCAATTATGGTACGTGCTGATTCTCGCATTGACTAGAAGGTCACTGATTGAGGGCACGACAGTGTCCAAGCAAGTCAAGTTAGGTGATAAAGTACGGATGCTTGCTGGTACTGGTGTACATCTACCTTCCAAGCAATTGTATCAGTACAAATATCATGCCAGCTAGCTTAGTTTGGCTGGTATTGTTTGTCTCCATTAGCTATCTTTGGAAGAAAAAGAAGGTAGTACTTGTGTAGTCCTTTATTGATGTGCTGAGATTCTGCAATAAATGAAGCTAATCTTGAAAATGTTATCACTCATGTCAAGTACCCTCATGCAAGAAATTCACACAAACATTTTGGAATATTCTCTGTAGAGTGACTTATACATCAGTAGAGTAAGCTCGATAAGTATTGATTGAAGCTATAAACACACCAAACCATCTAATTCTATCGAAATGGAGCTAGAGGATTAGGACTACTGGGAACTTTCAAGCTTCTAAGCTCTTTACACACATGATCTAACAATGCCAAAAAGTCTCTGACAATTACAAAAATTCTAAGAGGATTGGATTCATCTTTACTCACATCTCCATGGAAGTATTCTGTAATTTCTTTTACGTGTAATAAAACATTATTCTCGTCTTCCTGCAATTCCTTTAGATTCCTTTCTGCATAGCTCAAGAATGATCTCATTGAGTGGACAAAGTTTCCATTTTTCTCCTCCATGGATAAGTCCTTCTGTACTAGATGTTGTAACTTAGTCATTCCATCTGATAAGTTTGATACAGAACTTGCAAGAACATCCAGGTCTATGGTAGCTGTCTTCCTCACATTGCAAAGTTCACTACTTAGACCAGAAACAAGATCAAGACCCATTCTTTTGTATTCTTCTTCTTTATCTTGATTGTTTCTACCTTTACTTATCTGATTGATCTTCCCCATTATACTCTCCGACACTCTAAAGCCTTCTGACCTAATAATTTCTTGGACAACAAAGTGGAGAAGCGTAGTTTTTCCATCGGTTCCCTTCACATCTGCAAGCTTAAGGAGAGCATCAAGCTTGAATGCCTTAGCTCCTCCTCTTATTGTTCCGACATTCATCCTGTTTCCTGTTTTTAGTACTGCTTCAAGTAATTTTAAGAAAAGGCGACTTGACCTGAGTTCCTTGCAGGCCTCCTGATATACAATCAGTAATATGTCAACAGTCAAAGAAATATGCAGACATTTCAGTGTAAATAGGCTTATTGGAATATGTAAATACGATAGTTCTCTTTTTGCATACCTCAAGCATTGAGAAAGATTTTCTGAGATGAATAACTTCGTCATCAAAAGTCTCTCTATAAAGCATGGCTTCAATCCTTAAGAAGGCAAATGGTATCTTAAGCATTTCTTTAACAAACTTCTCAGCAGATCCTAATTCATTGATGTCTCCTCTATAGTTGAAGAGTTTAGCCTCTTCTTCTTTTGTAGGAACCATCTTTGAGAGTGCCTCTAGTTCTTGTAAAGTTAAGCCATTCCCTGCTCATGTAGATATGTAAACAAAGGCAAGTCAAAGTTTGGTCCTTGTAAACATTCTAGGCTATGTTCAAGTTTTTCATTCTGGAATTTCCATAGGAGGATTCTCAATTTTCTATAGGTTCAATTTGGCATGTGGATTAGTTGAAAGATCTAAAGGGCCTATTATTTTTCATCATATTTTGACTGCATTGTTGCCTTCAATAATCAACAAGATTAGCTATGTTGTCACAATTTCATTCTGGTTCGTTTTAGTTTGATTCCAGTGATAGTCCATATTGTTGATTGTTCTACTGATAACCAGTTGAACACTGATCTATCATAAAGTTGTCTAGTAATATGGATTCGAGTAGAATATACTACATTATGCAATGCAGCTTGATTAATATATATATGCTATAGCATCCTTGTGATAAAAGATAAAGGAAATTAATTTCTTAAAAAATATACACATATGACCGCAAAGTCTTTTGACATTACCTTGTATCAGTGCTTGACATACTTGTTCAGCTGTCATATTCAAGGCTTTTGAGAGTATGGTAATATTCTGCAGTCTCTTAGGCTCAAGGACATGCTTGCTTGGAGATGGCGTTTTGGTTTTCACTTCCTCATTCTTCATTGTATTTTGCAGGTTGTAACCGAAAAGTGATTCGATCATTTCCTCATCAAATCTGTTTAATGTCTAATTAGTTTTTATATTTAAGAGAAACCAGGAAGTAATGCATAATTAAGAAAAATCTGATGCAATAAAAGAAGTATCTTACTCAAATGAGCTTGATCTGAGCTTGTCCCATACTGTTGAACGATCTGGTGCAGCTCGAACTTTATCCCAGTGAAGTGGCTTTAATTTTGGCAATGGAGTGCCATCTTTACCCAAAGGTGTAAGCTGAGAGAGCTGAGAGGGTGGAGGAGGTGGGATTTTCAGAGAATTGGCATTTCCTTTGGAGAATGGAGGTGGGCACGGTGGTAAAGGAATTCCTCGGGGAGATTTTGGAGGCTTGGGAGGGGATGGTGACAAAGCACTTTGAGGGGTTTGATTTGATAATGAAGATGAATCTGAATTCCCAGGTGAAGATGCATTTGACAATGTAGAGGAACTAAAATCATGTAATGTCTTTCTTGCTAACGAAGAGGTATACTGAGGAAGAGTGTGCAGATGTGAGAAAATTTGGGGTGGAGGTGGTGGTGGTGGGGGAGGAGGCGGAGGAGGAGGAAGCTTTGTTGACTGGCTTAAGATTTGATTTGCTTCTTCAGAAGATGAGCATGAGGGAAGTGTTGAATTTTGAGATGTACTTGAGAAATGTGATGAAGAGGCTATTTCACATTTTGATTCTTTTGAAGCATTGGTAGACAGAATTTCTGAGATCCCACTAATACCACCAGCTGAAGCATCAGACAATCTCACATCAGATGATTGTGAATTACACAAAGAATGGAAAGATTCGTCATCGGATGAATCAGCGTCCTCAGGAACTACATTATCACCACATGAAGAATAATTACAACTATCAGGTACAATCTTGTTCAACTCTGCTATCTCACCAGCAGAGATGATTTCTCCAACAGCAGAACATCTATCACAATCATTATCAGCTTCTGATTTTATGAATCTCTCTTCAGATTCTCCTCTTTCATTCAGAGTAGAAAATGGTACATTTTGACTGGTGTATGAATTCAGTGTTATGGAATTGTTTTTCACACAAAATGGTTGTGGTTCTAAAGCAGCTCCTAGAGATTCAAGGTAAAAAAGGTCAGGACCTGTATCAGAGCTTACCTTTTTCACTGAATTTTGAGAATGCTTTGAGTTACTTCCACTTCCTGCTTCAGAGCAGTAAATGGACAGAGTTCTTGTTTTCTTTCTTCTTTTTCTGAACCTTTTGCAAACCCAGAAAAACCCAAATGCACATAAAAGAGAGCCAACTCCAGTAGAAACAAGAACTGCAGTCAAAATTCTTCTTTTTTTGCCCTTCCCTTTCTCCTGAATTTTGTGGGCTTTAGGGACTAAATGATGATGATGTGAGGAGTGATGAATATGTCTGTGAACAGGTGGAACTGGAGAAGGAACTGGAGCTTCGGTAGGTGATAGGGCAGGTGATGGTGATGGTGATGGTGATGGAGAACCGTATTCAGAATAATCATCTCTGGATTTTTTTAGAAGAAAACTTTTCAGTCCAAGCAAAAGTCTGAACTTTTCCAAACTGAAGTTCTTATGTTCTTCATTTTCATCCTCTCCTGAAACTTTTCCAATGTGATTTTCTCTTCCATGACCACTGCTTTGCATGTAATACACCTCATTCAGTTCGTGTCTGCTAAAGTACTCTGCAGCATTTAATGCATTATTGACAACCAAAATGTGGATACAGTGGAAGGATATAAGAAAGAAGATGATGAGGAAGATCTTGTGGAGAATCTGAGAACCATAATCCATTTGATTTCTTGAATCATGAAGAAATGAAAGCACCTTTCCGGACTATATAAATCAACCCATCCTTTTTGCTTTCTTTCTGTTTAAAAATGTCAAAAAAGTTAGTTCTCAAATGGGATGAAATGAAATGCAGTCTGAAGATCCAATGCAGAGTCTTTAATGCTACTCCAAGGAACCCCTGAGCATGGCAGTTGTAGTTGTACTGGACCACTTTTATTTTTTCTGTGTTCATGTCATTTCATCTCTTCTCTCCTCCATTAATTCCACTGATGAACACTGTTTGCTTCTAATACAACAGCTTTTATTTTGTATACTTGTTTACTTTTTCTTGATTCTTTTTTTGCCTTATCACTTTAGCTAAGAAGAAATTTGAGCAAAGTTCCTACTCTTTCTACTCAAAGAAAGAATCCTTATCGTCAGCTTCTTTAGATTAGTAAACCCTTTTAAGAATTTAAAAAACTTTTCAGAATAGCTGTGAAAAAATCAGACTCATGGATATTACATTTGAATCAAACTTTATGTAGCTAAAAGTCATCAATTCAATCTAAAAGTGTCATAATGTAGGTCCCAATCGGTTGGACTTGCCTTCCATCTTAGGAGGGTGGGATGATTGTCCAAGTTTTCTCCAACTCCTACATTATCAGTATACAGCCAGCAATAGGAAAGAGAAATTGAGAGAGACAGAAATGATCCATCTCTTTCTCATGTGATATTACCACTGAGAAATTTTCATAATTTAATATTTAATGTAATAGTGATGTACTCCTATTTTATAAGGTAAAAGCTAGATTTTTAATGTTGAATAGTATAAGCATGGTATACAGTGAGAGAAGGGCAGTAGGCCAGGTATATCTTTCACAAACTTTCTATATGACATTTGAGGCTAGTAATAGTTGTTTTGGGTACAAAACGGTACCCTTAAATGCCACATTGTGATTACAAGTGGACCTTAGGTGCTGCATGGTATCTTTAAAATAAACTTGCTTCTTGTCTTCTCTTGGCCTAACCACTTGAGAGAGAGAAAGAGAAAGAGAAAGAGACTCAAGTCTCAAACCGACAATAGTGACCAACACAATACCATGGGGAAATTGGCTTGGCTTAGCCGCTACTTGGCAACCCTCCCTCATGCAATGCCATATGCCTCAAGGTCCATATTGTCTGGTGTTGGATACATATCAAACCCAGGGCTTCTCAAGTTTCTACTGGTCATGAAACAACCTCAATGGGTGATTTTTAACTGATTTTTCAATTTTTAATTGTTTGTAAATTAAAAAGATTAAAAAGAAACACTTATAATACAAAATCTAGATGGTGCTATGTGCATATGATTGCAAACTTTAAGATAAAATTGCTCGTGAGACAATGGATGGGCCAGGATTCAGGGTTCATTAATATGATATTGAGGTTGAATCTCTACAACATTGGCTCCTAATCTGCCAATTGTTTAACCACTCTAACTTTCTATTAGCCTAGAGTGTGGACATTGTTGTCGTAAGAGGAGAAAAAAGCACCAATTAATCAATGGTTGGACCATTACGAACAACTAGACTTTGTTTAACTGTAGGAAGCATTTGAAACCAATTTATTAAAAGCTGAATTTAGAAAGGCTACATTAACATAAAAAGAAAAGAAAAAGGAAAAGAAAAGGTTGTAGACTAAGGTAAGGGTGTGAGCCAAGGAGTCTTGACCTAGCTACTAGTAGTATAGCATTTATCCGAACAAAAAATTCTTGCTTGGATTCAGTTCATGCGATATTCTTGCATGAATTAAAACTAGAAATTCTATTAACTAAATTAGGCATATACCGATGTTGATATTAATAATTGAAATTCTCAATTTATACTTTCCATACTAATGACTGAATCTAGACATACACAAATATAAATCAAGTTAGCATGTGTATAACACAATCATATTTCAGTGCCAAATTCTGTGTACAACCTCTGACCTGGGGTTACCTGGTTTCCCATTATTTTCCAAACTCAATCATAACTGTACTACTTCATCTTCTGGTGCAACACATTTCATGTCCAAATTAACGTACTTGTCTTTTTGCTTTGTATCACAACTCCCAATTGCAAAAATCAGGAGGATGCTACAAATGGGAAGGGCATCAATGTTTTGTTGAGTAGTGTAAAGTCTGTCTTTTCTTGTTGTTACTGAAGAGAGTCTGAGCAAATAATATTCCCTTTGCACAGTGCCAGATTTCAGAATTGCATGTGATGGCATTCCAAAATATCATTCTTTTCTCACATCTACAGCCTTTTCACTCCATGAAGTATATGAGAACTAGAAATCCTAGGAAATCCAAAACAAGTTATATGACAACTCAAGATTTGGTTTCTTGATACGCGAGATTGACCCTTCAATTGAAGCGGCAAGAATTCTCATAAATAAAAGTATATTAATGATTAGTGAATAACATTTTGGTTCGTAATATTATGAAAAATGTTTTGAAATTGGTGCAAAATCTACCCATAATGTGACTCAATCAAGTTAAATGAAATCAAGAGTCAAGAGGGCAAAAATAGTGATTTGATTGAAACAATAAGGAAAGGTCAAGTTTTAGTTGAATTTTGACAAACCACGAAGTATTCGTTATACAACATCTGAAAATTTCATATTCCATTTAAAATTCTTTGAAGCTAAACTTTATACTAATCATGGATGAAAAATTACAATTGCAAAATACATGTATTCGAGTTGATTTTTTTTTTTTTTTTCTCAGCTGGACAACTTCTTTAATTTTAGTTGCATCCTTTTAAACATCGGCCAAGACTGTTATGAAACTATTTTGGTCGCCTTATCAAAAATTTCAGGCCAAACTTGAAATGCCCTATTTGAACCAAAATTTTTACCAATTTTTTTTATTGATTTTGAAGGGCACAATTGTAATTAACGGATTACATCTTAGACAAAACTGCACACCAGACTAGTCTAGTTTATGCTGATTTTCTCATGATATGTACAAAACTTTGGACATCATATTGTTGAAATACTCAAGGCCGTTAGGTTAAAGTTTATCAATCACTATCATTAAGAATATCATCATTAACCTATTATGTGTATGGCTTCTCAACTTGTTTGGTTTAATAATAAAACAGGTATCATTTCCCCAAAAGGGTTATAAGTTTGATATAATAATATTTCAATGGGAATCATACAGATCTCAATTAATTACTTTCATTTTGATTAAAGATTAGTGATAATTATTTTTTAAATATTAACAATGGGTGTCATAATTACAGAAACCTATACCTCTCCCTGAATCCCGCAAAACCAAACATCCCCTTAGCGAATTATCATTCAATAATATTTGGAGTTCTTTTTGGTCCAAAGTTTTGTTCAGTTCAATCAATCGGTTGTGAACGGCCAGGGTTAGAAATCTTATAAAAAATTTAAAACTTGAGTTTTTTCGCTATAGTAATATTAGAAGTATCTTTTAATTTTAGCTGATTTGATTTTCTTGTTCTGACCTTCTACAGACCATTATTGCACTTTGGGATGTAAATTTCCTTTTCTTTTTTTTTTTAGCTAATAAATATTTTGAAAACACACAGAGGAATATTGTGAGAAAATGTCTTGAAATTTAGCTGCAAAAAATTTTCCGTTCTTGATCTGGAACCAGGACTAGCCTCAAAGGGGATTAGGCCAAGCCCAAATCAATGTATTGTAGGTAGTTTACAAATTGTCATATGCTAGATCAGTGGACAATTACATGGATGAAGATAATTTTAGTACTATTTATAATGCTATAGATTAATAAAAGACTAAGGAGGCGTTTGGTTCAAATTCCTCAATCACTATCACTATAGGGTATCATTAACCCTACTATGAGTATGGGTTTTGATGATTCCCCCCAACATGTTTGGTTTAATAATGGAATGGGTATCATTATAAGAATATTTGTTTGGTATATTGAAGGGGTATCATTATAAGAATATTTGTTTGGTATACTGAAATGACTTTCAAGTAAATTTTAAAATTTTTATTTATGATATACATATTTTTTAGATTTCTTATTTTGTATATTTGAAAAAAATTTAAAAAGATTTCTTCAATTTTAAATATAGTCATGCTCTAATTTGAGTTTTATGGAAATGATAATCTTAAAAAAAAGTCATTTTTATTATATTAACAGAGAGTATTATATATCTTTGATTTTCAATACAATTTTTTATAAAATTATTGAATGTAAAAAAAATTATTAAAAAGAATTTTTATAAAAAATTATTAAAAAGAATTTTTGTAAAAAATTTATAAAGTACTAATAAAAAATATTCAAAATCAAAAGACGAGAGAGAGAGAGAGAGAGAGTATTGAGAGTGGGTAACTCAAAAGATATATATTTTTTAATGGGTGTGTTTTTGCCCTTAATAATAAGGGTTAATGGGTTTGATAGACTAGTATTTTGGGGGAATCATTAACACCCCAATTAATCACTATCATTCCCATTGAATGATAGTGATAGTTGTTTAACAAACATCAACAATGGGTATCATTACTTGTGATACCCATTCCCCTCCTTGATTCCCCTAAACCAAACACCCCCTAAAATGTTAAAGGTGGTATTCAAACACCATCAAAAAAAAAAAACAAAAAAAGGTTATCGTATTTCATGGGAAATGACAGAGATATAGTTTGAGTTGGTGGCTGTCCATCTTTTATGCATGTTATTGCATGCTTGTTCTTAAATGATTTCTGAAGATTACACTTTTTTTATTATTATTACTTTTAGGTTATTGTCCTATGTAGTAAAAGCTTAAAGCATACATGATACATATACGTATACATATGCGTATAAATTTTATAAAAACGTAAGGCCTACAACAAAAAGAACATATGGGCCCTTTAATTCGGTTCCATAGTTTTGTTACGAGTTGGTTCAAGATTCAATCTCGAGTCCAAGTTATTGGACCTCGTCTTAAACGACAACTGCGGACAGTAATTGGACTTCCTAGACATTCAAGCCTTGAACGAAGGATCTAATAAATATTGTCCAAGGCCCCCCCCCCCCCCCCCCCCGGCTTTTTTTTTTTTTGGGAGTAACAATATAGCAACCAAAGTAACTTTTTTATTTTGGGGTGTGTGTGTGTTGGGAAGTTTCAAAACGGCAACTTGTATTGAAATAAAGATACAAAAGTATAGAACAATTAGCAGTAACTTTTTTTTTTTTGTCAAAAAGTCACTTTCATATATCATCAAAGTTTCCTATATACACCTTTGATCTAACTACCTGGCAACTACCAGAAATCTTCAAGTGTAGTCTTTCCGACCCACACTGGGAAATTATTGTTCCACCTTAGTTCTCTACATAGGTTTGTGGCTAATTAAGCCGAACCATTACTACAACTATTTCCTTCTCTTCCAACATTTCCAAAACGATCCACTAAGTAACAGTATATCTCTAACTATTACATCAAGATCAGTGAGGTCCTTCACATTTCTGGTTAATTTTCTTACAATCTCCTTGCAATCCTGATATAATTAGTAGAGATGCCCAGTTTTCATTCAATTTTATATAATTAGCAGTAACTACCCTTTACGTAATATGAAATTTGTAAAATTTACGAAGGAAATTGATATTTCCATTTAACACCCTTGCTTAACATCTTCTGTGAACTTTGTTAATTTACAATATTGTAATGAAAGATTATGAACTAAACAAACAATGTGGCAACCAACATAACTAACTAACATGGTACGAGGTTTGTGAAGGGAAAATGGTGTTGGCGGGATTCAAACTCCTGAACATCTTCTACAAACTTTGCTAATCTACAACATTGTAATGAAAGAGCATGAACTAAACAAACAATGTGGCAACCAACATAATTAACTAACATGGTACTGAGGTCTATGAAGGGGAAAAGGTGTTGGTGAGATTAGAACTTCGACCTTTGGGATGGAGTCGTAGCGACTCTTTATTCGTTCTTGAACCGTATATATCAAATTAGTCTACTCATTTTACAAGTCGTTATCTCTAATTTTTTTTAGGGGTTGCTTTTATAGCCTAATCGTGATCAACCGTTAATTGCAATTGCGGTTGGACCTGGCAACTCACCTGCGCCGCGTTTGTGCAATGGGCACTTCGCATTAGTATCTCACCATCTCCACTTGGCTCCTACTTTCCCACCCAAATAAAATTAGCCGACGGTGGAAGAAACTCCATAACTATTATCTTCTTGAGCCCACAGCTCACTCATCAATAAGCTTCAAATCAGTACGTTCTCATAAAATAACTTTCGAAATCATTCCACCGCATAGAACCCTAACAGCATATAAAAATGCTGCTAATGCGACACCCGCCATAATGCAAAAACTACCACTGAGGCATTTCATCAAACATCTCACCTTCACCAAAAACATCTTCTCCTCCCACTTTCCCCCAACCAAAATGAGCCTTTCCTCATTTTCCTTCTCACCCCTTCGGCAACAATCTCTCTATACTTCACTCTTCTGCACGCTCATTCACCTCTTCCTCCGCTGCCACCGCCTTTCCAACGCCATAGCATCCTTCTCCGCGATGAGAAGTCACAATCTTTCTCCTGATACACGTTCTTGGAACCGCCTTTTAGCCCACTTCAATGACACCGGTTTGATCGACCAGGTGATGATTCTTTACTCGGAAATGATCTCTTCTGGGGTCAGTCCCAATGTGGGCACCCGTAATATAGTCATTCATTCTCTTTGTAAAGTTGGAAAGGTTAAAGAAGCTCTGGTCATGCTCAGGAACTATAGTTTAAGTGATAGTGTAACTTATAATACTGTAATTTGGGGCTTTTGTAAAATTGGGTTTCCGAAAATGGGACTTGCGTTGGTGTCTGATATGGTTAAAAGGTGTGTAAAGATTGATACTTTTACTTGTAATATACTCATAAATGGGTTTTGTGAAATGGGATTGTTGGAAACTGCTGAATTTGTAATGGAAATGATTACTGATGGTTGTGATGTTTATAGGGATATTGTTGGTTTTAATACTTTGATTCATGGATATTGTAAAATTGGTGACATGGATGCTGCTTTAGGGTTGGTGGCAAAAATGAGGGAAGATGGTGTATTGCCTGATATTGTTAGTTACAATATTTTAATTTATGGGTTTTGTAAAGTAGGAGATTTTGATAGGGCTAAGAGTCTAATGGGTGACCTCTTGCAGTCCTGTAACAATTCAAATGATTGTGATGATAAGATAGAAAAGAGTAATGGTGTCAAAAAGAAGGAATCTTTGGTTAAACAGTTGGATGTTCGACCGAATTGGATAACGTATTCTATGTGGATTAGCTCGTATTGTAAGCGGCAAGGAGTTGAGGAAGTACTTGCCATTTATGAGGAAATGATAATGGCTGGATTGTTTCCTGATGTAGTTACTTACAGTACGGTTATATTTGCTCTCTGTAAGGCTAGGAGAATTGCTGATGCAAAATTACTCTTTGACGAGATGAAAAGGGTGGGTGTGGATCCTAATCATGTCACTTACTCAATTTTTGTGGATACTTTATTTAAAGCTGGGAATGGCATAGCCGCTGATGGCATGCAAAGTCAAATGGTGGTTCGTGGTATTGCCTTTGATGTAGTGGTGTTTACAACTTTGATGGATGGGCTTTTTAAGGTTGGAAGGAGTAAGGAAGCTGATGACATGTTTCAGATTCTTGTGCAGTCCAATGTAATTCCCAATCATATTTCTTATAGTGCATTAATTGATGGGCACTGCAAGTTAGGAAATATGGAGTATGTTGAGTCTTTGCTGGAAGAAATGGTGAATAAAAATGTTCTTCCAAATGTTGTCACATTCTCTTCAGTGATTAATGCCTACGTCAAAGCTGGAATGCTTGATGCAGCGTCGAATCTCATGAAGAAAATGGTTAGCATGAATGTCATGCCTAATGTCTTTACGTACAGTGTCCTCATGGACGGTTATTTCAAGGATGGGAAACAAGAAATTGCTTGCGGTCTTTATGAAAAGATGAAATTGAAAGGAATCAAGGAGAATTGTTTCATATTAGACATATTGATTAATAATATGAAAAAAGTAGGTAGGACAGATGCGGCTGAGGTATTATTCAGACACAAACGGTCCAGTGGATTTCTGCCTGACCTTGTTAATTACACGTCTATCATGGATGGACTGTTCAAAGCTGGGAGGGAGTCAGTAGCTCTAGGAATAGCCCAAGAGATGGCAGAGCAAAACTTAGGTTTTGATGTCACTGCATACAATGTATTGGTCAATGGACTGTTGGGACTTGGCCAGTATGAAATGCAATCTGTTTATGACGGCATGAGGCAGTTTGGCTTGGTTCCTGATCTTGCGACGTATAACACCGTGCTTGGGGCCTATTGCCGAGAGGGAAAGCTGGAAAAGGCTCTTGAAATCTGGAAGGAAATGAAGAGCCATGGGGTCATGCCTAATTCAGTCACTTGCAATATTATAACTAAAGGGCTTTGTGAGGCAGGAGAGGTCGGTAAATCAATGAATTTGCTGAATGAAATGGTTGTTCTGGGTTTCACTCCCACCTTAACTACTTATAGATTTGTGATTGATGCTGCTTCAAAGTGTGAAAGGGCCAAGGTTATCCTGCAAATCCATAAGCAGCTTGTTGATATGGGACTTAAGCTCAATGTTTCAGTCTACAACGCTCTTATCACAATCTTATGCAGGCTAGGGATGACTAGGAAAGCAAGAGCAGTACTAGAAGATATGAGAGAAAAAGGTTTCTCTGCTGATATTATCACGTACAATGCCCTGATACGTGGATATTGTAAAAGCACGCATATTCAGAAGGCCTTTGCAACATATTCCCAAATGCAGGATGAAGGAGTTTCTCCCAATATCGGAACGTATAATGCTCTTCTAGAGGGTCTATCAACTGCCGGGTTGATGGATGAAGCAGCTGAGCTGCTTCACAAAGTGAGGAAAAAAGGGCTTATCCCGAATGCTAACACTTATGAAATTTTGGTTTCTGGCTATGGGAAGGCAGGAAATAAAAAGGAGTCAATAAAGTGTTACTGTGAGATGATAACAAAAGGCTTCATTCCTCGAGTTGGCACTTATAATGTACTTATGCATGGGTTTGCCAAATTGGGAAAGATGAAGCAGGCTGCAGAGCTTATGAATGAAATGAAACACAGAAGAGTACTACCTAATTCTTCAACCTATGACATACTTATAACTGGGTGGTGCGAGCTGTCCAATCAACCAGAGCTTGAGAGGTCACATAAATTATTCTACCAGGCTGAGGCAAGAAGGTTATTCGAAGAGATGAATGACAAAGGTTTTACTCCAAGTGAAACGACAATTTCTTATATCAGTCCAACTCTTGCAAAACCAGGGAAAAAGTTGGATGCGCAAAGGTGGTTGGAAAAATTATACAAAAGGAAGAGTTGTTAATAAATGTGCAAATTGATATCCAATTTGACAATTGACCAATATCTAAACCCCAAGGATGAATTCAGTGGAGTAATGATTCTTTGGCGTTGGAAGAAGGTACATTTTTCTTTCATGAAAATAAGTTTACCTTTCTCCTGTCGTGTTACCATAATATAATGGTAGCTTTCATATTGATGACTCATTGTTCCCATGATGTTTTACCTCTCAGATCAGTGCCTTTGTTTGTAAGATAAGCTGATTTGGTTTAAAAGATACTAGAGGTGCCAATGGTCCACCATTATTTTTTGATCTTAACTTAATTATAGAGAATAAATTTTCTTGGAGGACCACTATTGATTGTGTTTTCTTAACATTGATTATTTAAAATGATTTCTCAGCATTTTTCTTTTAACATTTTTCTTTTGGTTTGTCATATGGTAGTTTCTATTGGGGAATATGTTCTGCCTCCTTTATCTACATTATACTTTTCCAAGTACTTCAGTTGGATGCTGGACATTTCAGTGGGCTATGTTATGTTTACAGAATAATTGTCCGTTAAATTTTCTGGTTGACGTAGAACTGTATTACTGTAAATGTAGTTGAAGGATTCTGGTTGTTACAAATAAGTGCATAAAAATGATCTTGGTCAATTTGCTGATTTTTATCTTTGCAATTAGCATGTCTGCAACAGAAGTGACTTGCATGTGGTAGAGCATAAATTTTAATGATCTGCGAATAGAATCATAGGTTTATCTAGGATAGATTTCAAAAGTTTTAAATGTTGGCCACACGGAGATATGGGGTTAACTACTATATCCATGTGTTCTAGATGGCTGATTTTTCCTGCAGTAGACTGTCTAATTCTGTAGATCCGTATTGTTCCAATGAACAGGTGATGGTGAAAATGAACAACTCTTTTGCTTTCTGTCTAGATGCTGTACTATACATTCTGCATTTTTGGATGATGATTCTTTGATAGGCAAAAGCGGTATACATTCAGAATTCCGTGGACTGCTTCTAGGAGCATAGCAGTTAAAATTCTTGGCATTTTTTGCATGGTAGGAATTATGGATACATAATTTCAACTTCTTCTTCACTTTCCTCCATCGGTTCTTGTCCATAAATACTGAAACAATTATGCAATTTTGGGCTGTTTCAGTGTAAAACTCCCATTTTTAAGTTATTTATTTCCATGACAGGCAAAAGAGCTATGCTTTCTGAGTTATCCTTTTAGAAAGAAAATGGAGCAAACAATTAATATGCAACGGTTCTTATAGAGGAAGCCAAGGTTTTCTGTACTATTTTGCTCCATAACGACCTGCTTTCCACAAAAAAGATACATATTATGCCTTAACCAATTGTCCAACTACCTTCATTTTTTATATATGCAGCAGACAGGAGCAATTTTTCTTCAGTCTACACTCTACAGTGTGGAGCTTATATTTTTTTCATCAAAGGATATATGTCATCTGGTAGATCTACATATCTCAAACTTCTATAGCTTTATTTATGTCTTACTCTATTGTCCACTGCCCGCCTCTCTTCCAAACTTTTAATTCCTGCAGTATTGCTTTATTGGCTCTGTCACTTATGGCATATTATGCCAATGCAGAGGTGTTTTCAGGTGTCTCTCTTAAGCTATATCGATTGGATTGATCTTGAAACAGACTGATCAATTCATGGCGAATCCTTAAAGTCTGAAGTGACATGATTGCTTGGC
The DNA here is from genome assembly GCA_024721245.1 of Mitragyna speciosa. Lineage (NCBI taxonomy): Eukaryota > Viridiplantae > Streptophyta > Magnoliopsida > Gentianales > Rubiaceae > Mitragyna > Mitragyna speciosa. The sequence goes on from CM045558.1 coordinate 20,888,332, forward strand.
TAACATCAAATGGTTTTATGGACTATACTTTGTATGGAAGTTACTAACTTTGGACACGATCCAAATGGGGTAAGTCTGCATTATTGTTTTTTTCCTGTCAATAAAGATGTTTAGGTGGAATTTGGCTGTATTCTTTGGACATTGTTTTGCTAATTTTATTCTGTGAGATCATTGTTATCCTAAACAAAATTAGCATCCCATCCCATTAGCAATTTTGGATTCATCGGTGTATGTTTGCCAACCCTTGGACTTGAAAGATATTTGTACTCCTATAAGGATTTAGAAGGCAAAATTTTTACTCATTTGTTGGTGGCTTTTTCAATCATTTTCAAGATTTAATGCTGCTGTCAGTGTTACAGAGGAGAGTGACAGATGGTTCCAAGAATATCTACATTTCACTTTGTACTATCATGGAATGCAAGAATGCGGATGATACAGACTTGCATCAACATATAGTTTTAATGATATATGTTTAATCTCTAGTGCACATTCAGATGTGTTCATTTCCATTAAAGACTAAGAAATAATTTCCTGAATCTTATTCTGTGGTTTTAGTTCAATTGGATTATGTTTGTCATGACTGCAGGTTAACATTAGTGTTCAAGAAGCCAACAATCATGAATGTGGATAGATTTTATGATAGACGTATTTGCACCATACAGCGTTGAATGAAAGCTTGGATCATAAGTTAATCAGATAATGTCTGCATATGCATTTTTCAATATAGCAGGAATTACATTAAATATGAATGAGCTTGATATAACGTTAAGCATTGATAGAGAGAGTGCAAGAAGTAGATGATGTCTACATGAAAGGATGAGGTTTTAGGTAATGGTTTGTTGTGTATGGTCACATATAGCCATTTCCTTCTATTATCTGAAAAAGTTTAAATCTTATATGTACTAAATGATAAAATTATAATAGATTGTTTTCTCCCCACTAAGGTTGACCCATTGACATTGCGGGTTTAGATTTAGAAGATTTTGTAACTTAGTTCAAATTCATGTTAGATGCGAGAGAATCCAAATCAATACCTTTATACCTTTTAAGGGGTGTTTGGTTTAGGGGAATGTGTATCAATAGTAATGACACCCATTATTGATGTTTGGAAAACAACTATCACTATCCTTCAATGGGAATGAAAGTGATTAATTGGAGTCTCTATGATTCCCCTCCAAAATACTTCTCTACCAAACTCATTAACCTTTTTGGGAGGAATGATACCCATTCCATTACTAAACCAAATATGTTGGGGGGAATCATCAAAACCCATACTCATAGTTGGGTTAATGATATTCATAATGATACTGATTTAGGAATTTGAGCCAAACGCCTCCTCAATTACATATTAGATAATGGATTCGATTAACTTCCTAAACCACCACTTCACCTATAAGCTTATCCTGCATTATGCCCAGAAACACTCTTCTCTTAAGGTTCTCAATCATTAACAGATGGAAATCTGAGGTTGAATTATTTAACACAATTTGCCATAATGAAGACTTTCAAAGGTGGGAGTTTGATATTTGCATCTTCAGATCTTTTAATGTGCATAACCAATTATGTGGGTAGCAACTTACCAATACAAACTATATTTTGTTGGTAGCAACGAGTCCAATAATGCTCCTGAGGGATGGACCACTGTACATTTTGTGGTTTGAAACATTTTTATTCTCATTCTTGATGGAATATTATTCCTGTTAAAGCAACATGATAAGGATAAATTCTGGAGTAGATAAAAATAGGAGACTCGGTTAATCTAGAATAAACTTTAGGATTTTAAAATAAGGAGGTGATTACTCTATGATATAAGACAAACGTAATTGTGAATGAAGCTGACTCTATACACCAAATCATTTCGAATTGTTAGAATTATTTCTGGTACGTATATCACTTTTTAAGTGTTAAGATACTGTTTTCAAATACTCTATTATCTAGAATAGCCACGAAGAGTTTATATGGACTTTGCTGAAATTTTTATATACACATGCCAGCTAATGCTGCTTCTACTGCTGGTTTGATGCTTTCTCAGTATGTTAAATAGATACAACCTGTACAGTTAAAGATTGAAGCACCTAGCAAGCGCTGATTTCAATATTTTTTCTTGCTTTTATTATGTATATAAGTATTGCGTTATCTAGAACTTTAAGCTAGAATAGCAGGTAATTTATTTTACATTTAATTGATAACTCTACTGAAGATAAGCTCTAAAGTTTTGTTTAACATTTATTTACTATGGCATAAAATCATAGATGATGAGTTAAGGGAATCATGATGAGTTTGTTGGCAAAGTATAAAGGTTTGGTGACAACCATGGCCCTAATTTCCATGTTGCAGTTAAAAGATTCTTGCTGCCACTGTTAAAACTTCTTTTCATACATTATTGGTGACAAGAAATGTCAGAATTTCCTGATTGTCCTTTTCCTAATATGTTGTATGGTCTGCGCTATTTAGGGATGTTTAAGTAACACATGTTGCAGTAAAATACTGGATTTGAGTGTGTTACAAGGACACACATGACGACATTTTTATGTATGTTTTTTCGGAGGTCTTGAGTGATGACCGTATAACATCGGGTGTGCCATACGACCTTACACCAGTTGGAGCTGTTATGGGGTCTTATAGGTTTTAGCAGTGGCATGAGCACAGTGAACAAGAGTTTAAGGACTGGTTCATAACTTAGAGCTCTGAGTATTGTTGACTGGATCATACTTCATCTATGAAATAATTAGGGGTTGATTCATTAAATTGATTTTATGATGGGGGAGTAATTGATCGGACGGCCTTTATCTGTTCAAGACTCCTGCCTGAGCAGACGTAGTAGACATGGATCCACATTAGAACTTTCATTACACCTAGTCAACAATACAATATCGATTTGCTCTAGTCGCTTTTTACCTAAAATCTTACAATTTCAGGCCATCTTATTCTGTTCTCTGCTCTGACATCCCTTCTCATATTCTCTGGCAGTTGCTGGAAGCTGTAATGTGGATGCCATTGAGCATTGAAGGCGTTCCAGGTGTAGGTGATGCTCATTCATGATAAGATTAGGTTGTGCATGGAAAAATTTTAGAAACCAAAAAATGATCAAAAAAAGAAAAAAGGCAACTTGTATGGGATTGGCTTGTGGAATGTGTACTTGGAATCGAATTGTGCTTGATCTCTATCTCATTTTGAAAAGGCATCTGGGACTTGTCTGCCAAAAAATTGGCTACTGCATGTAATCTGCATACCTGTAATGAAGCTGCCTGCCTTTTCAAATTTTGGTTCACATGTTCAGTAGAAATTAATGTTCATTTTATTATCTTGTTATCTGAGACTGTTGAATGTCTCCTACCTTCTGTAACAGGAGGAAAGCAGAATCAGTTATACCAGTTGGGTGATAGGGACTTCATTTTCAGTAAGAGTGGGGGGTGAAAATGAAGAGGGCAGATATGGTGGTACTTCATTTATTGAATGGTGAATGCCAGCTGCAGGTCAAAGTGAGGGGAGTGCCAAAGCTTCTGTTTTCATAAGGAGGGACAATTGAACATGGAGTGGCGTGTTAACTCTTTAGGTGCAGGAACTTCATCTCATGGAGAGAGAACAGCTCAAATATTTATATAAGCCACATGCAGAAAACCTAACTGAGGAAACAACCTGGCCAGACTTGTCACCAGCACGGTTAATTGAGAGATTGATTTGATTGGAAATGTTTGGGTTTACGATTCGTCTCAACAAAATGAGATAACCTTTTTTAGCAGTTTGTAGTTATGCAATAATAAAGGTGATCAAAATGAAGGGAATTTATTATAGCCAGTGATCATCTCAAATCTTCAGTCAGATGATGTCTTGGGAAAATAACAACAGGTTATGTGGGTGTTGAACTGTAAATCTTTATCTTCTCCACGTAAAAAAGGACAAATGTAGCTTTTTTTGGTACAATCATTGCCACTTTTTGCAAGAAACCAAATTATCCTTCATCTTTTGTCATTTTTTCAGAACGATGTGTATTTTCGCTTGGTTAAAATCTTAGTCTAATTATGTCACTTTGTCATCATAATGACTATTCAAAAAAAAAAAAAAAAGTTCCTTCAGTGCGCCCAAAAACTAAATATACAATTGTAGTTATACATTTTCGTAATTCTGTAGCCTAACATATTTAGGATATTTAGTTTGAAACGAATCAAGTATTGCTTCTCAAGCCCCTTAAAAAGTTAGAAAATTTACGTACTGCTCCTAACAGTCAATGGAGATTAATTCTAGGTCACACAACTGTACCTGTTAATCCCATACTAGAAAAAGAAACTGATGAAACTAAAGCTCAGTAGTCACTATCAATTCTGCTGACTCTTGATTCTCAGTTTTCCATGTCGACGCTCTAGAAAGTAGGATCTCTCACCTTTGTGTGTGTGTGTGTGTGTGTGTGTGTGTCTGTGTGTGGTTTTTTTTTTTTGAAAAAAATATTTAGAATGTAGGTTAAGTCAGGTTATTAATGCAATTTTATCGGTTTTTATATGGGATTCGAACTTACTTTAGGCAAGATAGACAAGTCTTATTAGTTAATCAACTCTCGTGATCTCATCTGACGGAGTCAACTCTTCAATCTAAGGGTCTAGATCTTGGATTGACAGACAAAAATCCATCCATTGGCATTCTGACAAACTAAATAATCTTGAACATACACGCGTCGCTACATTCAATAATGCACTCACAAGATCTGTCCAAGGAAAATGGCTTTGGTTAACGTGTCCCAAAGAATTTAGTGACTCAAAAAAGCATCCCCAATTAATTTAAGCATCACTGTCCCTGTTGGGTGAGAAAGCTGCTAATAATTTACTGCCATTAGCTATAGTGCAGTTGCCTGTTGCCTGTTGGTTAATGTGGACTGAGAAAAATTGCCTCGAAGCCTCTGCCAAGAAAAGATCAAGTGCATGTGCCTGCCTCCGCTGATTGCTCCCCAATTGGCACCAGCTGACAACAGAGAATGAATGCACTGGACAGAAAAGCACCGAAACTGTGGGCGAATGATAGTTGTTGGACGCGGTTCATGAAGTCAGTTGTTCCACCAATAATATTTATATGCATGCATCATTTTGAGATTAAAAAAAAAAAAGGGAAAAGACATGGTCTTGTAAAAAATTTTATTTTTCTTTTTATTACAAAGTTTTCAAATTACAATGAATTAGAGGTGCCCTATCTCAATTTTGAATTTGTACAATGTGGAATGAAACTTCTGCATACTAGCGGCATGAGAATTCAAATGGAAAAGAAAAGTTAATCGAGATTATCCGCCAAGAAAGACGCTTTTATTGTGGCAACTGGCTAGTGCCTACTATATAACATTTCGAACCGATGATTAAGGATAAGGGGATGTAACATATCAGTTCTGATCTTAAGCGAAGGATAAGGGGATGTAACATACCAGTTCAGATCTTTAGTATTACTTTTCTATTATTAAGTTTAGTGTCGTTGATGAGTAGTTATCACATTGCATTTATACCTTAATAATTGTTGTGTGACAGGTGTAGTAATTATTCATTAGTGACATTGAACTTGACACTGACAAAGTAGCACTGAAGATTCGAATTGCGTAACATATGCAAATATAAGTTTAGAATAATTATATTTATATCTGAATTTAGAAAAATCAAAAATTTTGAAGGAGCACAGTTTTATTTTTGTAATTGTTTTATTGGATTGTTTCGAAATTTCAAAGAGAAATGGCCTGATTTTAAAATCTTAGAGTGTGAATAAGGCGCAAGTATCAAGGTACAAAATTTTTTATGTACATCTGTTTATATTTCTGGTTTTCTTTTAGCAATTTATAAACATTTATTTTGATATCTTTTTTTTTTTGTCAATATTGTGGTATCCTTTCCCTTTGGGGCCGACTATTCCACAACACCTTTGGAAGAGCGAGCCCCACCGATCTCAAAGAGTTCAACTACGGGGTCTCGAACCCTGGACCAGTCGGATGATGATGCTTCATGGTGTCAGGCGAGCTTCCTGCGGGGGCATTTATCTTGATATCCTGTTAAATAGAAATTATACAATACTATTACTGATATGGACCTTTGCAAAAAAAGGTGATTCTGCTGCCTCAAATCAGGGATAGTCCACTTCCAACCACTTTTGTTTGACACAAAATTTTTCCCCATGACCAATATTATAGTACCATATACTTTTTCTGTTTTTTAACAGCCTATAAATCTATAAAATCCACATGAAAGATCCTCTTCCTGACCACTCCACATCTAAGAGTCTTTTGCATTTGACTATCATTTCCTCGTTAGTCTTCAGTAGCTATATCTTTCTTTCTTCTATGCACTAAAGATTATAGTATCATCAGAAAATACTATGGATCTTAAGAAACTCTACTTCATTAGCATAATCTTAGCGAACTTGTCTATATTAGCCATTGGTGCTCCACTCAGGAAGCCAGTGGATGTGCCATTTCAGAAAAATTATATGCCATCTTGGTCTCCTGACCATATCAAGTACATAAATGGAGGCACCACTGTGAACCTTGTGCTGGATAAAGTCTCAGGTATGATCTTCTCATTTTACTTTTGATATATTTCAAGATTCACACATTTGAACATTTCGCAGCCCCAGCAAAACTAATGGTTGTTTTTATTGGTATTATATGAAACCCTTTGATCTCTGTCCTTTCATTTATTTCCACTTCCAAGATTTCAAAACTTGGGTACAGTGCTAAAACTTACTTTGTCCCGTGCTTTTCGATGGTAACAATGACAAGAATTAATGAGTGACTTAGATTTAACTATGATCTTGTTCTTGCATTTGTAATCAATGATTTTATCGAAGTCCTAATCAGTTATTTCTTTCATTGACCGTAACATGCTAATATTGGTAGTATTAATACGTAACTTCTTGTTCAAATAGCTAGTCAGAGTTCCTAGAACTCTTTGCAGGGCTTGTTGGAAAATCCGTTGTCGATTTTGATTAATGGTCATTTTCTATTCAAACTGAATGCTATCATTTTGATGATTTTCTAATAATAACTAGTGTTTAGTCATCTAAACATTATCTTGGTTTCAAGGTATAACGAAATTGTCAAACTGAGTACCCAATTTTTGTTCGGTGTAAAAGTAAAGCACTAATTTGTACACCAAAATATCCATTCCAGTTATTTGGGAGTGACCAAACACCTATTATAGGAGGCTAATTGGTATGGCATGTTAAAAAGGAAAACATTTTTCAGATTATTTCTTTTTATATATAAAACGTGCAACAGAGTTTCATGTTAAGAAAAATCAATAAATTTGGTGAAATGGCTGTCTTTTTCCCCAAAGGTACTGGATTTCAATCAAGAGGGTCATATTTATTTGGGCATTTCAGCATGAGGATGAAGTTGGTGGCAGGAGATTCAGCTGGTGTTGTTATAGCATTCTATGTAAGTGACTGCGCCTTCTTTTTTACATTAAAAAGAAAATATAAAAATTATATAATTTTTCTTTTTATTCAAAAGACTCTTCATAGTCCATGATGAAATCAAAATTAAGCTCCATGTCATTATTTAGAAATTTTTTAAATACATTTTTAAACTTATTTTTTATTTTACATGCTATAAACATTGTTACAATGCCACTTTCAGAAATCTGCGTTTGGATGACATTGTTATAGTGCCACTTTCAGAAATCTACGCTTGGATTTTTTTTTTAGAGTATTTTTTTAAAAAATTACTCTATCAATTTAAAAAAAATTTTTTAATAAATTTACATACGAGATAAAAAAATAATTGAAAAACATGTTTAAAATTTTTAAAATATATGTATATATTTTTAGAGAACGCCATCAAAGAAACCCACCTTATTTTTCTACAAGAACACAATCCAAAGATTTCATGAAGATTAATAAAATGCCTCATAAATGTGTTTTTGTATTGTTTCAGCTCTCATCAAATACAAATGAACATGATGAGATAGATTTTGAGTTCCTTGGGAACAGAACAGGGCATCCCATTATTCTACAAACAAATGTGTTCACAGGAGGTAAAGGAGACAGAGAACAGAGAATCTATCTTTGGTTTGACCCCACCAAAGATTTCCATTCATATGCTGTCCTATGGAACTCGTTTTGTGTAGCGTAAGTTCCCTATCCTTGTACAAAATTTGTATTCAGACAAAAATGGCTTGTACAAAGTTTCTATGTCGGCAAAAATGGTTTTGTTCTCTAAAACTCATAAATTTTCCATTGCCATCTTGATCACTATGTTCATGAAGCTTGTAACAAATTTTTGTAATAATTAAGATCAAATAATTTTTGAGATTGTTTAATTGTCATAGTGTATAAAATTTGCATAAATAAGCTAGTAAATTAGTAGAATAAAATTTTTGAACTTTTGTCATTTTATAACAATATCTACATTTATGATTGAACTAAGTGGCAAAATGAGTCTAATTTTAATAATTTTAATGTACAAATTTAAAAAATCATTAGTTCATTTGACAACTCGAAAGATTTGCAAAGATTGTAGTTGTGAGCGGCTTGAGTATTCGTGACTTTTCTTTTGCTTTCCTTTCTCCTCTAAGATTAAAATTGTACATTTTCTATGAAAATGTAATTTTTTTTTCAGGTTCTTTGTGGATGATGTGCCCATAAGAATTTTCAAAAATAGCAAAGATTTGGGAGTAAAATTCCCCTTCTATCAACCAATGAAGCTCTATTCAAGCCTTTGGAATGCTGATGATTGGGCTACAAGAGGCGGGCTGGAAAAAACCAACTGGGCCAACGCCCCATTTATTGCGTCATACACTTCCTTCCATATCGACGGCTGTGAAGCTACAACCGCACAAGAGGCCCATCTCTGCAGCACAAGTGGACTCAGATGGTGGGATCAGAAAGCCTTCCAAGACCTGGACGGCCCACAATACCGGAAGCTGCAATGGGTCCGACAGAAATATACCGTTTACAACTATTGTACTGATAAGACAAGATACCTGACCCCTCCAATTGAGTGTTCAAGGGATAGGGATATTTAAGAGGTTAAAATATATGGGGACGAAATTTAATTAAAATTATCCTTATGGGAGAAAAAATGAATAAGATCTTAAGTTTACAATATCTTTTATGTACTTTGTTTGGATAATTTGTTTGTAGTGGTGTTGCACATGGCAACTTTCTTTCTCTAGGATAAGATTGATTATGAATGAGTCATGACAATTATTGGTTGTTTGTAAGGGGTGCAGTGCAATTATACTTGTGATTTTTTTGAGTTTATTAAGTTATGATTAAATTTATTTGTGTTCAATAGAAAATTATATAAATTTATCTATAGTTCAAGAGAGTTTTTAGTCTTTGTTGTCAATTTTTATTTTTTTCGAATTAGTTGAGTCTGAGATCGTGTACACAGTCTATTTAGATTCTAAGCAAATACTTTTAAATGTCTCACGGAATTCTTTCTTGGAAATATGTATAAATCTGATGAAACCATTGGTCCATTGCTAATAATAAAATGAAATATATCCAGTGCATTCAAAAAAAAGAAAAAAATAAAGGCTATTCAGAAATTGACTTTATGAATCGTTTCCTTGTTACATTTATCATTACAAGTTTGAAAGGGACTTCATAACATTGCCATTTGCCATATGAAAAGTTTGAATATGGATTTATTCAAAGAATAATGACTGCCCCATTCTCAATTATATGGTATGAATCAGATAACAGTTAACATGTCCATTAATTAGTCTTGCTAGTTAAAAAAATTGACTTCAAACGAACTTTGTACGTCATTTGTCCTTGATTCGATTACTTATTACAACTTGACATATTTTTTGGAATTTTTATTTTTTCACACCTCATACTTATAAATCGCTTTATTTAATTGCTCATACGATTTGGACGTCAAAAATATTTGGCCAACGAGTGCAATTTCCAAGATCTTTCAGCTCACATGACCAAATCCAAGAATTAAATGACCTTGGCAAGTCTTCCAACCGAGGAACTTAGCCTTTTGGCTTCCAATTTGGCAAAGTAAAAATGGTAAAAAGAAAAAGATAGACATTATGTAACTGTATATGACTTATAGGATTATTATTTACCGCTTATACGCAAAAGGCACTTAGTTGAGCAATGCTTTAAGAAACCTTTTGCTATATTAATTCCACTTCAAATCCTCTATTCTGAAGAGTTCTCTGTCCTAGTTTTCCCACTCTTATTGCTACCACATGTATTAATTTGTATATCATGATAAAATTACAATTTTTGTGCCAAATGTTTGGAGCATCAATAGTTTCAGTCCCTAAAGTTTGAACAAAAGTAAATCTAGTATCCAAATGTTTCAATTTTTTAGCATGTTTAGTCTATTGACCAGTTTTACAAAAATTTTATCAGAATCTAATCACGTGATACTCACGTGCCGATTATAAAAGTTTTCAAAAAGAATTAGATTAAAGAAAAAAATCTAGTTGCCATAATTTGTAATTAAAGGTATTAATTTAAGTTCATAAATGATAAATAAGTAGATAAAACTGAAAAAATATACTTGGATAGTGCATTCACGTGCGTTCTTTTAATTACAAATTATTACAATTAAAATTTTTTTCTTTTTTAATTCTTTTTTAAAACTTTTGTAACCGTTACGTGAGTTTCATGTGACCGGATTCTGATAAGATTTTGAGAAAACTGGTCAATAGGATTGTGTTGAAAAATTGAAACATTTGGTACTAAATTTGATTTTGTCTAAACTTTAGAGACTGAAACTGCTGATGCTTCAAACACTTGATACTAGAATTGCAATTTTCTCTATACGAATTTACCAAAATAGCATATAAAGTCTATGAATTTTTCAAAAATAATACAAATTAACGCACATGACAGTTATATGGGAACAGGACACAAATACAGGTTTTTCGGCGCATAGTAATTCATAATTATTGGAGACCAAGGCTGTTAGAGTCGTCTCATTTTAGTCTATTTCCCGCGTGGACTTTGGAGATCCTAAGGGCCCTGAACAGAATAGAATAGAATGATTCGTTCCCGATTGAAATTGGAACTAAGATTATTATTAGATTAAACAAGTTTTCAATATTTTAACAACCCATAACGGCACTGAGGTCTGCCACTACCTTAAACCATTGACCCATTTTACGCAAATTCCAAATCAGGTGGCTCAATTGCCTGCGGATTCCAAAACCGGGAAGCACTTCAAACTTCCAATTACCTCGTCCAACGCCAATGTCAAACCAAACCCAAACCACCCCCCACGCCCCTCCACAACAACCACACAAAGGGGCAAAAAAAAAAAAAAAAAAAAAAAAAAGGCCCTACAAACTCTCTCACTCTCTCTCTCACAAAGCCCAAATACGTACATATAAATATATTACAGTGAATAATGCATATGATTTTTTGGACTTATTCCCTACTGATTTTTGATACCTGCTTGTAAATTTTAATTTTGAAAAATCAGTTTTCTGATTTTCTCAATTCCTTCTTTCCCTGATTTTGTAAAAACTTGTTTTTAAATTCTGATTTTTTAACAGTTTTTATAAGAGTCAGATCAGTTGAAAACAGGCCGTTTATATTTATCTTAATTGAAGATTGTGCTCAAAATCTAAACCATCTATCCAAATTGAAAACATTTGAATCAACACTCTCAACTACCCACTACCCTACAATCACAGAAGTGATTATAAATGCACCTTATCTATTTTCAGCCTAGCTCAAGGTTTTGATCGTTCAAAACTTATTATGCAACTTGACTCGCAAGCATGCGCAAATTTTTCAAAGGATCCAGTGAAGTGCAATATTGATTTGTAGCACGTCCCAGATAATCACCCCTTAACAAATCACTGAATGAATAGCCTTGTATCACATTTTTCTAGCTCATTAAGTGACATGTTGCAATATTTTCTTTCCAAAATCATCAGTATTTAGATGTCATGGCATGCCAAGTGAGATCAAGGTTTACATCAGTCTTCGCACGAATACTTATATTCAACTTTTAGTTTTTTTTTTCTCCAATTTTTCTAATATATGAATAGAATCATATAAACCAAATGGAAAATGAAGACATTTGCAAGACATAAGCAAAATGTCGAAGGCTTAAAAAAGTATTTGTATCTTCTTATTGGATTGAAAAACTAAGTCCAATTTTGGCTTGGGGGGAGAGAGAGAGGTAAAAATTGTTTGTACAACAAAATCAGGGTGACAAAGTACAACTCACTATTAATTTCGGGGTGTAAAGCGAAATTAAGTCTAAATTAAATTTCCCGGAAACAGTTTTGTTTTGGGAAAATCCCGAGAATCGAGAATTAAAATGCAAAAAATTGCATTAGTCTATGAGCACCAATATTCAATTAGTCAATTAAGGGCTGAGAATTTCCCTAAAGATTCGATCATTTTGACTTGGAATTCTTAATGAATTTTCACTGCTAAATATCATACCATGAAATATAACCAAAATCAGAAATATGTTGTGAAGTTGTGAATTTTTACTAGAAAAAAAAGATGCAACAGAAGTCCCATTCGCCTACCTAGATAAGCCTTAATTCTGCTTTCATTTCCCATGTTTCCGCAGCATATTTTATTGATCAATTGCCAGTTATGTTCAGTTAAGCAGCAAATTTTTTTTTCTTTTCCAAAATTGTTTAGTCGTATGATCTTGTCCTGTAAGAAAGATTGAAGAATTGAAAACTCAAAGCACCTAACTAACACCGCCAGAAAAATCAAAAACAACGCAAAACCCGCCCCCTGATTTCCTTTCTTTTTGACTTCTCTTCATCCTCATTCATCTACCCTCATCTAATATAGTGTATTTATATTGATCCCATTCCTCGTGAACCCTGCTCTGCTCAACATTCTCATTCAGCCCTCCAGGCCATTATTTTCCGCACAACTTAATTTATTCATTTTTTTCAAGATCTTGGGGCGTGTTTTTTCTGGGGTAAGTATTAACTGTAGCATCTTCAGTTTTCTTGGGAATGCTTTTCTTGCCTTTCTGCGTAAAACAATCTAAATTTCTGTCTTTAGCTTAATTTCCCAAGATTTTTCTTGGAACGTGTAATGTGCTTTAAATTGCTCATTTTCCATGCATGAAATTGCAAATAAATAGCTAATTTTGCATGGCCTCTGTAATAATTTTTTATTTGGAAAAGATTATCTGTGATAATCAACTGGCTGACCTAATAGCTTTTGGACTTAAACTGGACCAATATTATGATTTTCTTATATCTGACCAACGTAGGATACACTTACATTACCATTTTTTTGCATGATTAATTGGCAATACAAACTGAATTTGATGTTCTTCCGCATTCAGGTTGGAGCAACCTTCAGGGTGATTGTCTTTGTCAAATTGTCATTGCTTTAAGAAAGAATTTAGCAGCCAAGGAACTGAATAGAGTATCGAATGGAGACGGAAATAGCAAGTGATCAATGGTCTGAAACGGAAAGTACCAACAGTGACAGAATTGGATTCAGTGGTCCACTAGTGAGTAATAAAAAGAAGTCCAGCAAGAAAAGTGCAAGATTTAAAGATGACGATTCCTATGTAGAAATAACACTTGATGTTCGAGACGACTCGGTTTTGGTACAAAATGTAAAAGGGGCAGATGATCAGGAGGCCACATTGTTAGCTAGTCGACTGGAGAAGGGGCATTCTTCATTTGGTTCTCAATTGTCTTTTCGTCTTAGACATCATTTTTCACAGGAACTGAGGCGTATTACTTCTTCTAAGAGCTTCAACAAGGTTGATAGGAATAAGTCTGGTGCTGCTCGTGCACTTCGTGGCCTGAAATTTATAAACAAGAATGTGGGAAATGAAGGGTGGTCTGAGGTTGAAAGCCGTTTTGATGAACTTGCAGTTAATGGGATGCTTCCAAGATCGCAGTTTGGCAAGTGTATAGGTTTGTCCAAAGCAATTCTATCATTAGATTGCTGATTAATTAATCCTGTTGTTGCAAAATGTTTTGAATTTCGTCTCTCAGTTTTATGAATGCTAAAAGGAGAAATTTTTGTTTTGCGTCAGTACAACTAATTTGGAATGAAATAGTTACAGGAACACTGTACAAGATTGAACCAGTTAAAGAGTCACTAACAAAATGGGAAATACTGTACTTAACGATAATACATTTTCTTTGATATGGTGCAATTCTCTCTATTGAGGAGGTTGGAGTTTTATATCAACAGAATTTAACTATAATTACAAAAGCAAATGTGGATGGATCCTGATTTCTATAATGTACATTGATCAGGAATGAATGAGTCAACTGAATTTGCTGATGGATTGTTCGATGCTTTAGCTCGCAAAAGATGCATCACATCATCATCAATAACCAAAGCTGAACTGCATGACTTTTGGGAGCAGATAACTGATACAAGCTTTGATGCTAGACTTCAAACCTTCTTTGACATGTAAGTTTCTTTTATCCCTTTTACATGCACTCTTCTCGCTGACTCCATTGTGTGCTGTTCAAGAATCACTAATCGAGCATCAGATTTACTGCTTTCTGATTAATTTTTAGTCTCTGTGCTTTAAAATTGTTAAAATTCTAAACCTTGAAGTGATAAACTAGAAGGCAGTCCATCATTATTCGCATTCCCGTTTGTAAGAGGAATAGTATGAATAATACGATTGTAAAATTATGTAGTAATGCTTCGGAATTTGAGTCACTTATTCTAAGGTTTTGTCATTTACAACCTAATGAAGTTGGACTAATAACAAGCTATAACAGCAGCACTTTAAGTTCTGAAATTGTGAGTGCAGTGGACAATGTTAAAAAGCTCCAACATAGGCATAAAATTTCATTAGTGGCTGACATATAAATTGCATTTTATTTTTAGGGTGGACAAGGATGCAGATGGGCGAATAGCTGAAGAAGAGGTGCAAGAGGTGAGGTCCTTGAAGAAAAGATTTGATTTTGATGAATTCTTTATTGATTAATTAAATTCAAAACCATTGCCAATAAATTGCTACATCTGCAGATTATCCTGCTTAGTGCTGCTGCAAACAAGCTGTCAAAGATTCAAGAGCACGCTAATGAGTATGCAGCTTTGATTATGGAGGAGTTGGATCCTCACAACCTTGGATACATTGAGGTTTGTGCCCTTAAGGAAAAAGAGTAACCTTTCGCCTTATGTTTTGCACGCCATGCTAGCAAGTTATAGGCCCTGATTCAGTTGCATTAATTTAATTGTCACAAAATGTATGTTACACTGGGGGATTTTAACATGATTTAGCTAGTCATAAGCCTTGATTCAGTTGCATTGAAAGAGCTCTTTTAGTGTGTGATGTTAATGCATTAAATGATGTTCTGAGCTAACAGCAATACCTATACACAGTTGCACAACTTGGAAACATTACTTCTGGAAGCACCATATCATTCCACCAATCTCTCTACAAACAGTCGAGTCCTAAGCCAGCTACTAAGTCAAAAGCTGAAACCAACAAAAGAGGCAAACCCCATCAAAAGATGTTATAGAAGGCTGTCCTACTTTATTGGTGATAACTGGAAGCGGATTTGGGTGATGACTCTGTGGCTATTAATATGTGCAGGACTCTTCACATGGAAATTTATTCAATACAAACATAGAGCTGTTTTTGATGTTATGGGATATTGTGTCACAACAGCAAAAGGTGGAGCTGAGACACTCAAATTCAACATGGCTCTGATTCTTTTGCCCGTATGCAGAAACACCATAACATGGCTAAGGAGTCGGACCAAATTAGGGGTGATTGTTCCTTTCAATGACAATATTAACTTCCATAAGGTAGTTCTCATAAACTGGAGGAATTGAGATATCAATTCCTGTTTTCAATTACTGTTATACATCTGTTTAAGATTATTTATGAACTCTCTGGATCATCATTATGCATTACACCTTGGTTCCTAACTTAATCAGGTGATAGCCCTTGGTATAGCTGTTGGAGTAGGACTGCATGTAGGAGCACACTTAACATGTGATTTTCCACGGCTACTTCATGCTAGTGGCAACGAATATGAACCAATGAAGCCATTTTTTGGCAATGAACGCCCAAAAAACTACTGGTGGTTTGTCAAAGGCACTGAAGGCTGGACTGGGGTAGTGATGGTGGTGCTTATGGCTATTGCCTTCACATTAGCACAACCATGGTTCCGTAGGAACAGGCTTAACCTTCCAACAACCATCAAGAAGCTTACTGGATTCAATGCATTTTGGTACTCTCATCACCTGTTTATCATTGTCTACATCCTCTTCATTATTCATGGATACTTCCTTTATCTCTCGAAGAAATGGTACAAAAGAACAGTGAGTCCTCAAGAAACTTGATCATTGATTTTCGATTGATCATTATGGTAAAACTCAAATTAGCAACTCTTAACAAATTTTTTCTGTGAACATTTGTGCAGACATGGATGTACCTTGCGGTCCCAATGATCCTATATGCTTGTGAACGTCTGATTCGTGCATTTAGGTCCGGCTACAAGACTGTACAAATTTCTAAGGTATACCCAAGGCTGATTTTTTTTCACTCACTAAAATCGCTTGCATCATTTAGTGGGCAAATGATCAAAATAATTAATATCATGCATCTCAACTTTCCTTTTCTATTTTCAGGTTGCTGTGTACCCTGGGAATGTCATGGCACTTTACATGTCTAAACCTCAAGGATTCAAGTATACAAGTGGGCAATATATGTTCATAAACTGCTCAGAAGTATCTCCATTTCAATGGTAAATCTAAATAAATTTCATTTTAATTTAGTAGTCAATTAGCTCTTTGCTAATCCTGCTGATTACGTACCATAGGCATCCTTTCTCTATTACATCAGCACCAGGAGACGATTATCTGAGCATCCACATTCGAACGTTAGGTGACTGGACATCACAACTCAAGACCGTCTTCTCTAGGGTAAGTATCTGGTAACAGCATAGCAATATTAATCCTCATTAGCCAGACTTTCCTGAAAAAATCATGAGCTAACTGTTTAATTTCCATACCGTGATGGTCATACAGGTGTGTCAGCCTCCAAAAAATGATCAAAGTGGCCTACTCAGAGCTGACGTTGCACTTGAGATGAATAAGCCAAGGTAGTCTTTTTTTCTCTTCATTCTTTTATATATTGTTCTTGATGCCATTACAATAAACTGGCAGCTAATAAGAGTATGTTTGCAGGTTGCCAAGGCTCTTAATAGATGGTCCATATGGAGCACCAGCCCAGGACTATAAAAAATACGATATCCTCCTCCTTGTAGGTTTAGGAATTGGAGCCACCCCATTGATCAGCATAGTAAAAGACGTGCTCAACAACATCAAGCAGCAAAAAGAAGTCGAAGAGGAAATCATGGAAAGTGGAGTAAAGGACAACAAGAAAAAACCTTTTGCTACAAAACGGGCCTACTTTTATTGGGTAACACGGGAGCAAGGTTCATTTGACTGGTTCAGGGGAGTGATGAATGATGTAGCAGAAAATGACAGAGAGGGACTAATTGAACTTCACAACTACTGCACCAGTGTGTATGAAGAAGGAGATGCTCGATCTGCCCTGATCACAATGCTTCAAGCAATCCAGCATGCTAAAAATGGTGTTGACATTGTTTCGGGGACACGAGTGAAGACACATTTTGCCAGACCAAATTGGCGTCAAGTTTTCAAGCGTGTAGCCATCAATCATGCTGATCAAAGAATTGGTAAGCCTTTCATTTCTTGATTCGCTTAATTTACTTGTATAAGATTGATGAGGACTTAGAACCAACCCATCCATCAAAACTATCACACAATTCCCATGTTGTCTTCATTATTTTCAACCAATTCTTTCCGAAGTTCAGATACCTATTTGTGGAGGTGATTTTTAAAAAAATATTACTATAGCAGTTTTGAATATACTTTTAGGTAGACGTAAGATAAAAAAAATAGTTGAAAAAAGGGCTTAAAATATTCTAAAAACGTTTTAAAAATGCATGTCTAAAGAAACAGAGGGGTTGTGTTTTTCCTTCTGTTTTTGCAATTCTTACAAAGAAATTTGCTTTCTTGGTTACAGGAGTGTTTTACTGTGGTCCACCCAGTCTGGTTGCTGATTTGAGACATTTAGCGCAAGATTTCTCTAGGAAAACGACCACGAAATTCGACTTCCACAAAGAGAACTTCTGAAGACTTTGATAGATTGCTCATTAATGTAATTTTTTGTGATCCAAGTAATATGGTATCACGATTTTTACAGGAAAAATATGAAAACAAAATTGATCTAATGTCATTCTTTGGCTGTCCAGTACTCAGTTTCAAGATGTAATTTCTCAACCTATATTCACTAGAAATGTACACATTCGCCAATATTAAATTCATTTTTACCTTTGATTTCTAGAATTGTATTTTGTCAAAAGTTTAACGCCACCAAGACAAACAACTTTGTTGTTCCTAAAGGTTTCAATTGGATTTGTCCAAACAATTTTGACTTTTGAGAAAAAGGAAGGAAAAAGAGAACTTCAAAGCAGATTTCTGTTCCAGCGCCAAATTTCTGTTCCAGCGCCAGATGAATTTCATTCTCCCCACTCACAAGCTGTTTCTTCTTCAGAAAAATTACAAAAATAAAAATGACACCCCACTAAGGCTCTGCTTTTGCTGGCAAAAATTCACGTGACAAAAAAATTGTAATGTCGTTGCATTAGAATATAATTTCCATATTTTTTACTTAACATTTAAAAATTCATAAAAGATTTTCAAAATGACTAAAAAAAAAATCATGGTTAGAAATATTTTCAATCTTTGATGTCGAGAAAGCAAATTAAAATATTACACCTTCCGCCAGCCTGACTCTTATTAAAGGTCAGTTATGAGACTTCGAGCATAGGTAATTCAAAGTCGAAACTTCCTAAAAAGTAGAGAACAATGAAGACATGGATTTGTCCAGGCTTTACTCAGTTCTAAGCTGTAAAGTTTTTGTACCAAAAGTCTCATATCTCTTGAAATATTTTAAAGTTCTGCTAATATTAAGAAAGAATTAGCATCCAGTGGTCCTGGAACGTGTGCTAATGCGGACAAATATGTGTCAATTTAATCTCCAATCCCTTATGTAAACTTTTTATTGTCTTTGAATCTATATTAAAGTGGTCTACTACTTTGTGATCATGGAAGATATGGTTATCTATGGGATTTGGCTATGGTACAAAGCTGAGTAAGCTTTGTACCATACCAAGATCCAATCATACAAAGACAACTAGGAGAGAGTGGATGAAGTTATGAAAATTAAAGCTTTGTCCTTTATGTATTGTATATATTTGTGGTATAGCCAAATGTATGGTATAATTTGAAAGTGGCCCACGTTAGGTGGTGGGAAATCAAATGCTTGTTTCCAAAATTGGAAAAAGAGTAGGTGTTGATTTTGGAGGCCTTCCCAAATATAGTATACCGATTAATGAGTCTGATGTCCTTACTTGAAGTAGCCAATTCATTTTTTTCGTTTAGGATTCATACAGATTTGCATTTCAACAGAGGAGGCTATTCATTTTTGTGTTTCAACAAAGGAGAGGTAACTTTTTTTTTTATTGTATAATAAGCATTTCATTTAAGAAAAAAATGATATTGCACATGATTAGTGTATAGAAAGTAATATACTAATTATTTCAATTGTTCAGGAACGGTTCATTGGTATAAAAAATATATGATGTTTATGTTATATTTGGCTTGTTTATTTTTAGTTGCCTTGGTGCCGATTTGTTTTTTCTTAAACCATTTTGGCTAGGAAATGTCTCTCTACCGGTATATTTGTTTCATTTGTTTTTGTGCTTTTTAATTTGAAGAAAAACGTTATGTGGTTCTTTTCTTTACGTTATTTTTTTATTTCCTGAAGAATATTATTTGGTTATTTTGTTTACTTTATTTTTTAATTTCTTGAAAAATGTTATTTGGTTATTTTGTTTATGTTCTTTTTTAATTTCTTGAAAAATAATATTTGGTTATTTTGTGTTATTTTTTAATTTCTTGAAAAATATTATTTGTTTATTTTGTTTATGTTATTTGTAATTTCTTGAAAAATATTATTTGTTTCTTTTGGTTATAATTTCTTAAAAAATATTATTTGTTTCTTTTGTTTATGTTATTTTTTAATTTCTAGAAAAATATTATTTGTTTATTTTATTTATCTTATTTTTTAATTTCTTGAAAATAATTATTTGTTACTTTCATTTATGTTCTTTTTTAATTTCTTGAAGAATATTATTTGTTTATTTTGTTTATGTTCGAAATAAGGCCCACAACTAGTTTCTTGAAAAGGATTATTATAAAAAAAAATGTAATTTCTTGAGAACTTGATTGGCATTCTTGCTCTAGAGCTACTACGTGATTATATTAGGTGAAAATAATTCCCCAAAAGTAGTATTACTATTTTTATTATTTGAACCACATATTGATTCACTATTGACACAGGAAATGGAGGCTCATGATCCAAATGGGAAAAAACTAGTAGATTATAACGAGTAAGACTTTTGTAAATGGGATAGTGGGCATGTACGAATATCACTAGACCACTATAGCGGAAGGGAAGACCTACACGTTAGAGGAGAACAAGAAGCCTACAATGGAGATTCAGCAAAGCCATCATATACACATAAATCATGAAGCCCTGAACGATGATGGCGTGATGTTTATGAAATTTGCCAGCGTAGAAAAGGCAAAGGTTTTCTACGCTATGTTTGCTAAGACTACTAGGTTTAGTGTCCACAAAAGCTATAAATTTTGGGATGAGGATGGATTGGTGCAGTACAGGCAATGGGTTTGTAGTAAACAAGGTAGGAGGTATGACAAACACATTAATAAAGAAGATAGGAAGAGAGAGCCTAGGCCAGATACTAGAATAGACTGTAAAGCAGCCCTCAAAATAAGATATATAGCCAAGGAGAATAAATATGTTGTGAGTGACCTTGTTAGGGCCCACACACACACTCTCTATTAGACCAAGCTAGTACAAAGATTAAAATACCTCTCAAGAGGAAATGCCCATGAAATTGAGCTCTGATTGGATAAGAGCAGGTCTTGAAGTATACACACAAAGAGTGCATGAATATTTTGTTGACACCATCGAAGAGGTTTGGCCAAATCACCACTTTTGTTGTTGTATGTTATTGTATATGCATATATTAAGGTGATCGTATTGCTTAACTAATTATGAAATGTCACACATTTTTTGGTCTAGGCATGGTGGACTGGAGGGCAGGAGATGGATGTTGACCATAATATCAATGCAGGTCTCGATTATTCTACTTGGTAAATTAGTATTTCTTAATTAGTATTTGATAATTAGTGACTTTTAATTCTATCACTTAGTTGAATTAGCTAGTCAATAATTGCAAGTGTCTTTATGTGTAGGTGTTAGATGGAATTGTGTCACATTTGACTAGCTATTCTTCGTTATTTAAGACCTTGAATTTTAGCTATTTATTAAAGTGATTACCTATTTTGCCAATTTTTGTTTTTTGAGGGAAAAAAATTGACTGCAAATTAAAACAAAAGGGCACGGGCGGGTCAACTTCGGTTGACTCCAATGTCACCCGGCCCAAATCCTATTATTCTATTCGGACTCTGTGGAGAATAAGGCTTTAGGTTGTTTTTTGAGAAGAAAACGTTGACTGAGAAATTAAAACTAAAGGGCATGGGGCGGGTCAATTTCTATTGACTCCATTGTCACCCGCCCCAAATCCTATTATTGTATTCTAACTCTGTGGAGGTGACGGAATGGGGAAACAAATCAGCGTATAATGAAAACTAAAAGGCACGGGGCGGGTCAATTTCGATTGACTCCAACATCACCCGCCCCAAATTTTGTTCAGACTCCGGAGGAGATGGAACAGAAGTCTAGCGGTAGTCTCGTTTGGAGGAGATTTCAAAGTGGCGGTAGTCTCAATTGGAGGAGATTTCAAATTGGCGGCAATATGAAATTTGGGAAAAGCCAAGCTTACAGAGGCAAAAATTTTCAATCAAATTTAAATTTCGCTCTCAATTTTTTCAATTCCAAGAAGGGTTATAGATATGAATGAGTGAGAAGCATAGGAATTTTAGAGGAAATTTTGAAGAACAATGGTGCAAATCTAAGAGGAAATTTAGAAGAGCCCCACTCAAGGTTTAGGGATGAATGAACGACGTCTAAACGACTCTCGGTCGTTCACCGAAAGCCAGTCGTCATTCGAAATTCGCCTAAACTTAGCTTTTAGTAATTGATCTCATATTGGCCAGTTCTTTGCTTATTTTACATGTTCGAAGTCACTTGAAATTAGAAGTCTCAAAAGCAAGAAGTTAACCATATGTAAATTATGCATCAAGCATCGTGGAGAATAGCAGAGTACAAAGCCAATCAAATTCAGGTAGGCCTAGCATATTACAATGGATGGTTCCCAGAAAAGATGAATTCTGTATCTTATGTTTTGATGCTATTGGTGTTTTTAATTTGAGGGCATGTAAATTACAAGGGAAGACTTTGTTTTCTTCCAACCTTCTAAAAAGAATTTCGCTGGTACACCTCTTGTAGTAGCTTTGTAAAAGCATTTTTGTATTTTGAACAAACATGGATTCAGTTATAGTGTTCGCACTCGTTTTTTTTTCTTTCTTTTTTTTTGTGGGGTTATAAGTTAGTTGAATAATTTCATTTCTGTTATTGTGAGCTATGGTATTTTTTTGTTGAATATTATAGCTATAGGGTGGTTAAATACATGTACTATGTGTATATTTATGTGAATTAAGATCAATTGAAGTTGCTGTATCCGGGTTTTAGTTCATATTTCTTTCTGCTAGATGGATATTGTTTCTTTGGCTTGCCCGTGGTTTTTGTTGCTTATTTCCTTGGTGCTACAGTAGGTGCTGCTTCAGCAGTTCTTCTTGACTGAACTTTGTGTGTTTTCGGGGAGCTCAATCATGCGTTGCACCAAGTAATGTTGTCATTTTCCCTTTGCAACTGGCAATAGCCCAACTGGATTACGTTGCATTTTCTTCTTATTAGTAATTTTGTTTTGTAAAAGCCCCGACAGATTGGAAGGTCGTTTGTTGGATCGTAATTCAAAGCAATTGTAGTTGCTAATAGCAATAGCAATAGCAATTGCTAATTCAAAACTCTGGCTTTAATGTTGGATTGTAATTCCAGTTTGTCCCTTCTTCCTTTTTCTTGTCTGCACGTGTACGTGTTTTGTTTTTCAATGACATGATGTTTATTTGAGTTCAATTCCAAGTGGATCTGTGCCTTTGTGATGGATTTTTCTGCTGCTACGGTTTGTTCCTCTACTTATTTCATAATCATAGTTCTAGCTTATTTCATTCTTGTAACTTATTTGCATGTTAAAATTTATGAAAAGTTAACCAAATAATTGCAGCCATAAATCCATTGAAAGTCAAAACTACCAAATTTTTCGAATGGCCTGATCCATGAGAATCAAGGTAACCAAATTTTTATGCCAACTATCTTAGTATTACATCATAGCTTAGCAATTGAACAACCTATTTAAACTTCTTTAGTCAGTTACAAAAATACAAAAGGAGATAGAAAAGGAAAAAGTAATTCATTAACATTAAGAAATATCATCTAAACATTAAGCACAATTTTATCATGTGAACAACTCAAGTTAGTGTCAAAAACCATATCCTGAGTGCGTTACCAAATTCGCCTAAATACAAAGTGAAGCACCAATTCATCTGAACACCTGGACAAAACTACTACAAAATACAAAGTGAAGCACCAATTCATGGGCTTTTAAACAGAAACAAAACATGTAAATTCCAAACCTAAATTCACGTTAACTTTAGATAATTCTGCAATCAACATTTATTTCCTTAAGCGTTCATAATTTCATTTTGATGTAATACAATATATATTAAATATGCTTTCAACTTTTATGATGGAATATAAGCTTATCTTGACAAGAACTTCTGGAGCACATTCCCAATCACAAATTCATATAAGTACACCTCAAGGATAACTAAGAAGTCAAATTTGGAGCAATATGATTTTCTAACATTTTATTTGCATAATTAAAAAAAAAGAAAAAATAGCAAGATGGTAGTATATGATAATGCATAGCGTTATTTTCTATCGATCATTAAAAGTGCAAGTCAAACACAAAGGGCAACACATCCAAAGCCATATCAAATCATCTAAAATTTAGGATAAGAACTTTGGAATCCACAGAATGAAAAATGTTTCATCAGTTCTCTATTAAGGATACCTTGTAACCGGTCAAATAATAGAGACACCAGCTACAGGACATAAGCACGAGGCCAATATTTCACTTTTAACCAAAAAACTGAAGCACTTTCAGTTAGCCTTTCAACTTGAATTGGTAAGGCCAATGTTCCCAAGTCGTTAAACAATGATAATTTAAAAAAAAAAATCTAAAATGTTTTGCCTGGCCGTGGTTTGATGTTCGCTGCAGTGAGTAGTGATTCTTGTGATGGTTTGATGCTGATTTCTGGAGCTGTAATTGGGGATTGAAGTGGTGGATATGGTGGTTATGTGGTGGCTTTAGGGTGAAAGAGATGGTAGAGGAGGTGGCCCGAGGAAGTGGTTGCTGATTGAGATTTGAGAATTATTGGAGGAGATAAAATATTGGCGGTTTCAGCCAGCCGTGAGCTTCATAAACCTTTAATTCGTTTTGTCAAATTTAGGGATTATTAGCCGGGAGTTCAATTCTTAATTTCAAACTACTCTATTGTTTGATAATTACATAGAAATCCTTAATATTTGTTTATTTTCACATCAGTCCTTCCTTGCCAATTTAATTTTATAAAGAGGGACCCATGTGAATTGTCTAAATCTCATTGGTTCTTTGCACCATGCACAAAATCCTCCTTCTGTGCATGGTAGAAGCATCCCTAATCTATGTGGTGTCTATAAACCTGTCAGTTCAGACTTTTGTCAGAATCAGAGATTCAAACATAAATGGTACCAAGAGAGCTGTCGCTCTTGAGCATTATCATCCATTGATCACCATTGATGCTGCTTTCTTCTGTTGATCAGTCATCAATGCATCATCATCGTTATCTTATCGAGTGGTGTTATATTTTTCGTTAGCTGCTTTCTTCTGTTGATCAGTCATCAATGCACCATCATCGTTATCCTATTGAGTGGTGTTATATTTTTCGTTAGAGTGATGATTTGTGTTGTCCATTTTTAGCTTACTACCTCTTATGTTGCTCCAGTTAAGTTGTTTCCACAACGAAAATTGCAGTTATCCGATTTCTTGTTATTCGGGAAATTATATTGATGTATGTATCGAGTAAAAAGGGTCAAAAACTAGTTTAAGGATAGGAAAATAGACCGTATAAGAGTCATTGTCAATTACAAACTCTTATCCTTATCTAACCTGTAACCTGTATTACTGGTTTATTATTACGTAAGTATAATTTAGTTTTTTTTTTTTTTTGCATCCTAGGGAAAAAAAATTTTGCTAACATTTTCATTACTAGATTTTATATTTACTTTTGAATTGGGGTTTAGGAGTTAGGATTTAGGGTTCAAGATTCAGGGTGTAGGGTTTATGATTTTAGAATTTAGGATTTTAATTAAATTAAAAAATTATAGTAACTATGGTTTTTATTTGTTAAAGAAAATTACGATTAACTTTTTATATCTTAATAACTATTTTAGATTTTTATTTTTAGTAAGTTAGGATGATGTGAGACTCTTTAAAAATTAAGTTAGATTAGTATTAATTTAAAAGAATATTTTTTTAGTAAGTTGAGATAATATAGAATCTTTTAAAATTATGTTAAGTTAATATTAACCCGTCATAACAGGTTACATTAAATGTCTGTAACATTAAATATCACAGCGTCTTTGACGTTACTATTGTTCTTAAGGATAATGGTGGTAATATGTGTAATATTTTTCTATCATGTCCGGAAAAATGGCTTCATTTTCGGTCTTTTTTAGTTGGAGTTTCAGCACATTTCTGTTTCCTTTATTAGGATGTTTTGTTTTGTAGCTGCAATCTACCATAAAATTTTATGGTAAGAATGCTGTTATGGTGTGCAAAAAGAAGTATCCTACAATTTACCATAGAAGGTTTTATGGTAACTAAGCAATGGGAAGAAATAAAGATAGCATAACACTCAGAATTTAGTAAAAATTATTCTTCTACATCTTCCCAAATAGTCAGTATTTTGTATGGTATGTATGTATTCGATTGACCTTCTTAACTTTTTAGGAACAATGAGTACAAGAAATGACAATAAATGGGAGATAACACTTCAATCACACACCTTGATCCACCGACAGTTTTCAAAATTGTCGATTTGATAGTTAATGTCTTAATGTCATTTTATTTTCACCAATTAACTAATCCATCTTGTGAATTTTATGAATTATATAGAATGTTGTGCTGTTTAGACAATTGATCATATTGAATAATATTAATACAAATATGCTGGTAACGAATAGAGAGTCGAACGGTTAGAACTTTACGACTCCACCTCCTCAGAGATCGAGAGTTCGAATCCCACCAACAGCATTCCCTTTACCCCAATTATAATAATATATGTTTGATCAAAAATACAAATATGCTCCAATTAAAAGAACAGCACATGAAATCGCAGCAACTTTTTTCTAATTTGAAAGGCATTATTAGCAATCCGTACTTTCACAGAATCATGGCATGGCCTCCATCCTCTCAAATACGGATGAATTAGAAGCATTTCTGAATGATTAGTTTAGACTATATTTTTGTCCAAATTTGAACGGTAGAATTCTTTCCAAAAATATTGCATTCTCATCATCAACGGCCCAACAAAAATAAAATGTTAAAGGGGAAACCTTGTAAGTCTGACGTAGTCGGGTAGATCATGAAGAAACTTTATATTCGATCAGTAGACCTGCGGCAGCATAGTTAGTACCATTTGTGTTTATCTTATTTTGCATTTTTTGAGGGATCAGGATCATAAACAATTTTTGGAAAAAAATAATAATAATAACGCAGTCTACTCTTTTAATCCTGTTATAAAAACACCTACATATGGCTTCTTCTGATTTGATTCGTTTAGAATTCGATTCCTGCAGCCATGCAGATGTCTATACATTAAAATGTAATCAAGATATTAACATCACCTTCCCAAATATTTTCGCAATTTTTTGCATCATTCTTGGGAAAGCCATATGGATTATCCATCCATATGGGTCTTCGGGCTCTTTTATAGTTGCATTGACTGCGTTATTTTGAATTAATTTTTGTGACTTTGCTAATACTTCTGATATGCAACCAAAAACAAGTGAACATAAATAAATTTCAGTAGCACATAAAAGAAATTCTCCATGGCATGTAGAAGATAGACTAGGTATATGCATGTCATTTCCTAATCAACAATGAGCTCGTAATTATGGACATTTACAGCTCATAACTACTGAAAGCATTGCTGTTGTTTAAATACAATCCGGATCCTCTTTCTAATTATTATTTTTATATATTTAATATAAAATTATGTCATATTAATATTAAATTATATAAAATTATATCGTTTTGTTTAGTGATACAACGTAATTTTGTAATGATGCAATGTAATTTTGTATTAGATAAATTGAGTATAAAAAAATTGAATAAAGAATCTGATCAGGTTTGAAAATATTAGACGTCACGTGAATAAAATATTTTTAAGAAACAATGTACATATTGGTTTCATTATGTCGTTTCTCCACTTAGAAGTTCATAAAAATTGACTTGATATCAACTATAAATAATTAACTAGTGCGTCCCTTCGGTCTACTCGAGTCTCGTAGTTACTAAAATCATATTTTTCATCAGTTTTTTTTTTTTTTTGGGCAATATTTTCCCATGGTGAAGTTAATACTGATAGTGATATTTATGTACATTAACCAAAATACAAAAACAGAAAATTCGTGGAAGCAGAAATCATTCTGCTATTTTCACACACAAAAAAAAAAAAGAAAAGAAAGAAAGAAATCTTTCTGCTAAGTGTGACTCACAAAAGCAATCAGGACAAATCAGCACTCAACTCGAAAGGCGAAAAAGCAGAGTAGCGGACCCCTCTCCTCTAAAGTTTTTTCAACCCCAAGTTTTTAGCAGAGAATTGGCCACTTTGGCACTACTTAAAAAGCCCCATCTCATCATTCTAATTCTCTGCTGTATGGTATTCGTTTCACACGTCCCCCACACCGACTCCTCTTAGTTCCTCTTCTTCTGCTCTAGTAAAGTTCTCTTTCCCTCCTTTTTATTTCTTAATTGTTATGTTATGGCAGCTCAAGAAGTATTGGAAGATCCCCCGGAACCAACCAAGTACAAGGTCTAGTATCCATACCCCCTTTTTTTAATTTTTGAAATTAATTGAGAGACTTATGGCTTAACCGATCTTTTTGTTTCTTTCTTCTCGTTTCGTTTCTCATGCAGAAATGGATCTTGAAAGTTTCCATCCACTGTGAAGGGTGCAAGAAGAAGGTCAAGAAAATTCTAAATCGAGTTCATGGTTAGTTAATTTTATTAGGTTATAAATGTTTTGTAATGGTTTCACTAGTCATTAGTCACTGCTGATAAATGCTAATACTCTTTTTGAAAATACGAGTTTTTGACGTTTATTCATCCATTTCTGAGTCTCAACTCCAAAAGGTTTTCTATTCCTCAGGTGTGTATGAAATAGATATTGATACCAAGCAACAAAAAGTCACCGTCACAGGCACCGTGGATGCAGATACTTTACTAAGGAAGCTCATAAAATCCGGCAAGCATGCGGAGCTATGGCCGGAAATGGCTGAGCAGAAGGAGAAGAAGCCTAGTAAATCCAAAAATAAAGAAAAAGTGACTGAAAAAGAATCCACTGAAGAACCTAGCCAGGGAAGTGTTAATAATAGCAAGAATGTTAGTGTTAAAGAGGTCAAGCCGCCTACGGTGAAGGTAGAAGCAATTGTTCAAGAGCCCTCCAAAAACAGCCAAGTTGGTGGTGATGGTGTTAAAGATACTAATGGCGGCGCAGGACGTGGCGGAGCGGCTAAAAGTAGCGAAGAGAGTGGTAGAGGTGCAGCTGAAGTTATTACCAATGAAGGTGGTGCAAAAAAAAGTGGTGGTGATCAAGTGGTGAGGGAACCAAAAACAGAGGAGAAGAAACCGGAAAATGGAGGCACAAGTGGCGCACAGCCGCTGGTGGCGGAGGGGAAAAAAGGTGGTGAAACTGATAAAACTAGTCTTGTTGTTGGGAAAGGAAGTGGCGGAAGTGGTGGAAGTGGTGATGATGGTGGTGGTAGTGAGAAAAATAAAAAAAAGAAGGGGCAAAATAGGAATTTGGACGGAGGTGAACAACCAAGTGCTGCACAGGAAGCAATGAGATCGGAAAATCATGACGATGGCCCACAAACTGTATCAGTTCCGGCTCATCACGGCCTTCCACGTCATCATAATTATGATCACTACCCACCGCAATTCTATAGTCCACCTGGTCCACCACCTATGTATGCGGTTAGCTACAACATGGCGAATCCTACTACTAGCTACACGGCGTCGTACCAACCCCCTCAACCGGTTAGCTACAATATGGCGAATCCTAGTACTAGCTACACGACGTCGTACTACCCCCCTCAACCAGTCAGCTACAATATGGCGAATCCTACTACTAGCTACACGTCGTCATACTACGCCCCTCAAGCTCCGAATTCCTATATGTACTCATACTCTGGTGGGCCAGAGATCCAATCGCCACCGTCCGATGTCGATGCACACCCAAGACAGCCGCTGGATTCATTTGAAATCTTTAGTGATGAGAATCCAAATGGATGCTCGATTATGTAACGGAGTTTTGATCTGCGGAAAATGATGTGGTGCTAATTCGGCACCAAAATTAATAATAAATGTTTTTCGTAGAAGGTAATTTACTACAAAATTTTTTTAGTTTTTATAAAAATTTAGAAGTTGTCTTCTTATTTGCGTGTACTGAAATGATGGAGAGCATAGATTTTGTGTAAGCTTATCAGGAAACCTTTTTTTTCTTTTTTTCTTTTTTTTTTAATGTATATAGTTGATATTGCGTGAGGTATTAGAGCAAGTCATAGTTCAATCGGTAAGTCAGTAATTCGTTGATTCGGTAAAATAAATTCAATAAATTTAGTTTTTTTGTATAAAAAAATATTGATCGATCTTAATTTCGAATTTAAAATTGGCGAATTCGATTTCATACTTCGAATTAGGAATCAAATTTAGTATTTATCAAATTATCGATTTAGATTATTGAGTCGAACAAAAATACACCCCAAAAATTATATTCCAACATTGAAAAATATATTAGACCCACTAAGTAATATCTAGTTAAATAATACACCAATCCATTGCCACTAATTAACAAATTTTCTTTAATGAAAAATCAAAAAAGTGAAATTTATGTTTACAAATTTTAAGTAGTTAGTATAGTATATAAACATAATTTTTTTAATATACATTAAATAGTTGCATTTGACAATTGATAATTTTGTAAATATTCATAAATATAAATACAAGTTATTTATTAATATATAAATATTTATATATACTTGTAAGGATGTAGTGAAATCACTATAATTTATTATTCATAAATTTTATATATGACCCTTGATAATTAAATTTAAAATAAGTTGAGCTTACGTGCACGTGTGTATTTGATTATATGAATTATATTTCTTTAATTGTATTTAAAAGGATATAGTGGCATTAGATCTCTTATTTATGAAGTTTATACTTAGTCATATTTAATTATATATATTTAATTTATATATTTAATCAGATACATACATAAGAATATATATATTAATAATAAAAATTTATTAAATTGAATTCGAAATCGATACTAATTTGAAAATTTCTCTATCCAAATACGAATCTAAATTCGACTTTTTGAATTCGATATATATCAAATACCGACTGATTTACTGAATTACTGATTTCAAATTTTCAAAATTAATTCGAAATCTGTTGGTAAATTGATTTTTTCAATTATGCTCGCCCCTAGTCGTAGCCAAAGTCATTGAGGCTCTTTAGAGGGCTTTTATTTGGAGTTACCCCCATTCCCCCAACCCCCCCCCCCCCCCCCAAAAAAAAAAAAAAAAAAAACCCCACAGAAAAGCCATGGTCGCAGCAGGACAGTTGTAACATCAGTACTTATTTTATGCAAGTAAACGAATATAAACATAGAATTCTAATGAGTTAGGCAGATAGGAAGTCACAACTATGAATGTTTTGACTTTCGAAATCATGAAATGACCTTTTATAAACATTAGGCTAGCCACAAAATGAATCCTCTTGACACAATTTGGTTTCTTGATATGTTTGGACTAGTTTTTTTAGAAACTCTATTTTCAAGAGATATTTTCATCTCATAAATATCAAAAAAATGTTGCAATATTAGTTTTAAAAAAATCCAAACAAAGTTAACAAATAGGGCCTTCAATTGTAGCTAGCATAAAAGATAATGTTAGGAAGGATTTTTTTTTTTTTTTTAATGCAAGCAATCTATGAGGTAGTTGCTAAGAAGAAAGTTGTACTCAGAATAATCAAGATTAATTGAGAAAATATAGGACAAACATTGTCAACATCACTATTGATTTATCACTTTACTGTTATCTTTGAGTGAATCTCCACTAGGGCTGTCAACGGTCCGGGTCTAGACCCGGACCCAACCCGGACCCGTTGATTTTTTCCGGGTCCAGGTAAGAATAAAATTCCGTTTACCCGGACCCGGATCCGGACCCGTTTTTTCTTAATAAAAAACGGGTCGAATCCGAAATGTCATGTTCCGACCGAGACCCGACCCGAACCCGTATATATATAATAATTATAAATTATATATACGTATTTTAAATTTTTAATACATAATATTCAATAAATAATAATTATAATATACATACATACGTATTTTACAATTCTAATACTCAATACTTAATAAATAATAATTATAAAATATATAAAAATATTTTATATTTTCAAAACCCAGACCCGGACCCGAACGAACCCGGATCCGGGAAACCAAATGCAAGACTCGTCGGGTCCCGGGTCCGGGTCCGGAACCTCAACACAAAAACGGGTCCGGGTCCAGAACATTCAATTCCGGCCCGGACCCAGCCCGTTGACACCCCTAATCTCCACCCATCATTCTTTTACACTATGTTTGGGAGGAAGGAAATGGAGGGAAAAGAAAAGAAAAGAAAAGAAAGGATTTTAAGGTGTTGTTTTGTTTGGGAGTAAGGAAAGAAAAGAAAGAAAAATTTACTTAACCATTTTCCTTTGTTTGGGAGGAAGGAAAGGGAAAGAAAAGAAAGGAAATGAAAGGAAAAGTTGGCTTATTTTGATCAAAAAATTTTCCTTCCAAAATTGGGAGGAAAATGTAAGAAAAGAAAGGAAAGTTGCTTTCCCTTCTTTTCTTTTTCCTCACTTTCTTTTCTCTTCTTTTCTTTTCTATCCCAACTCCCAAACTAAGCCTTAATGTTGAATCTGCCAATCCTATGCTTTTGAGTTTGTGGAGGACTCAAGACCTATCAACATTTCAGTTAGTGCTTTCCTCACTAAAAAAGGAAAAAAAAAAAAAAAAAGGGCCCCTGCAGTTAATGCTGTTTTAATTTTCTTTGTTGTAATGGATTGCTTGCTGAGCATGAAATCCTATCAAGCACAAACTTTATTCCGATGTGTAAAGAGTACTTTATTGTGGAATGAGATGTGTTAAAGTCCATGTTTTTGCTGTTTCTTTTGAAAAGCATTATTTTAGCTGAAAGAAGTAATAATAAGGCTGAAATTTTGATGGTTTATTTTGTCCCTTTCTCTTGTAACTTGTTGCCCTTGCAAAGCCAGGCGTAATAACCATTCCTACCCTACACGTTTTAAAAAATAAAAATTACTTTTTGATTTGTGTCCTGGCCATTTCCTATGCTAATGTCGATCCATTTAAATTAAATGCTTTATTCTTTTGCGCCCAAAGACAAATCAAATCCATTTTTTCTGCCCATTTCTTTTATTGTTATCCATTTCATTGTTATCTAGCTTTTCTATTGGCAAAGAAGATAGAGAAATTTTCAATCAATGTGGACGTCTGAGAACATCCTGGATCCTATGGGCCGGATTCCGGAGAAGTTTAGGTCCCTAGTAGACAGGTGTGTTCCCTGGATCTCAGAGATCCCTTTATAGCATACCAAGGGATGGCATGGTCCTGTATCTTGCAAAGGAAAAAGATGGTTGAGTAACACACAGTGATTGAATCCACTATCAAATGGACAGAAAAAATAATTAAAAAAAAGTCGTTTGCTTTTATTTTTTGGCACTTGGTAGTCAAGCACATATGGCTGCTTAAAGCTATAATTTGATAAATTTAACTAATAGTGAGCCAGATAACCTTGGATTACTTTTTTGTAGCTACATGAAGCGTTCTAGAAGTAGCAAGTTATTAGTCCATGACATTGACAGTGTTCATTGAATAATGATAACAATCCTTTTGATGCTTATATGAACCAAGTACTAGAAGTAAGTTTTAATGAAGCATCTATTTGGTAACTCAAAGATTATATCAAGAAAAGAAAGTCTTTCCTTAGAATTCAAATTTGTCTTTTGAGCATGGCTATAACAGTTTCTCAACCCAAGAAACCTTGTCAAGTTACAACTCTACGTAGCACAACTGCCGCCCCTATATGCATCACACCCTATCATTTGTCTAATCCATTTTTTTTTTTTTTAGTTCATTATCAGTGATGGTTGTAGGGGTCTTATGGCAATCATAACATTTGAAAGAAAGTGGTAATTCTACTCACCTTTTCCGGTCCCAATAATAAAGCAATACTATAGAAGGGGCAGTCTACAAGAAATGGTACCGTCGGGTCCCTTAAATCTGGAAAAGCCATTTTTAATGGATTTCTTTGATGAATTGATTAGCTTAAATGCACCTATAAGCTTCATCAAACTCCTACGGTGTGAGAATACATGAAATAGACCTTAAAATGGCTCATTAATTGCTTAATGTGGATATAAATCATGTCAAGAATATTATTGAAAAGTTATGATTTATGCATTTTAAATTTGTAATTTGTTTCTAAAGTAAAATATTGAGAATTTTGACCGTTTCTTTTATCAAGAATCCGATTCCTTCCCATCAATTCACCTTCCTTGTGAAGTCTCTATGTTGATAGAAGTTTTGTTAGCATGATGATTGCTCAAGGAATTTTGCTTTCCACATCTAATTTTTTGCTGGCAATCAAAGTTCATAAAGAAAGTGTATTGATGCTCTAATCTTTTTCCCAGTCCGTACTTGAAAGAGATGCTATATGTACTGGCAACGTTCCCCGCGTAAACTTCGTGAGGTATATGTCACAATGTTTACTTAATGCGAAATTCCCTCATTTTGTCGAGGAATTTCCTAAAAAAAAAAAAAACTTTTGTTTATTAATTTAGGGGATAATTTCAGAAACATTGCCTCTGGTTTCTAACAATTTCATTTAGCACCCTTCTAATTGGGCCAGTAATTCGGTTACAATTTTTTTAAAATTTTTTATTTATCTTTTTATTTTGATTTTTTAATTTTTAATTTTTAATTTTTTTGAATTTGGTTACCGAATTAATATACTAATTTACTGAATTGAATTCGACGAATTCAATTCGGTATTAAGTGAAATCAAAATTGAATTTGATCAATAAATTTGAAAAAAAAATACCAAATTGAACAATTTTAAATTACCGACTTATCAACCGATTCTCACCCCTACGCGAGACTAGCACAACCTATCCAAAATAAAGGGCAAGCCACTGACTCTATTAAAGTAGTATGGTAGTTTGAGCTTTGTTCGTTTGCACAAACAAACTTAATTCGATTGAGTTCGGTTCTTTACACAATCAAACCAAGCTCGATTGAGCTTGAAATAACTTAATCGTGAAAAGACATTATTTGCATTCGCGAACAATGCTCGTGTTTATTCGTTTAATAAATGAGTTTAATTTCTTATGCAAGCTCAACTTGTTTAACTATATAAATGAGAACTCGAACTTTCACGAGTTCAACCGAGCTATGTTCTCTAATTGTTCTAATTGTTCGGTTTATTAACAGCGCTAGTTACATATCGTCTTCTAGTGACATGAATCATTGTTTTTTATATCTTTTTATTTTATTTTTTTATTTCATATTGCAAACGACGTACACAAATAAGCTAATTCCATCTCCAATAAACGTGATGATAATTTCTCTTTATTACTCGCTAGTGCATATAATTTTAAGATTATATTTAAAAATTATAACAACACTAATGTACATTGTTATTTATGTTTGTTATGCAAAAAAAAAAAAAAAAAAAGAAATAGTCTATAAACTCCACTTTTTATTTTTGAAAAGCCCTTTTTGGGGTTTACTTAATCATGTTTTTGATGATACAAATAATGATCACAGCCAGTATATTGGCGATTTCTATATGACTTACAATTCACGAACAAGAATAATTAACTGGCAAGGATATTTCCTGTAATTCAAGACAAAACATAAAATGAGAATTGCAAAAGCAAAAGAAGACAATTAAACAATGACTAGACCATTCAGAATTATGTGGATGAGGTAAAAGAACTACAAACAAACGCAGATGTACTCGAAGATGCGGCGGGTCTTGCAATCCTTCTGAAAGAGTTTGCGATCGAATCTCAAGACAGGGACATTGCTTTTCGTTAAATCGTGAACTGGGAACTTGAAGCTGGTTCGTGCACCGCGGTCATTATTAATATTAATATTGCCCCAACTATTGGAATAGGGAGTTTTGACATTTTGATACTAGTATACTGTGTCTGAAATATATGACTCAATCCCGAGAAAATTTAGCTTTTGAAGGCTATGAGACTATGAATAATGAGGAATACATACTCAGGGATGCCCCAACTCTATATGTGTTTGCTGCCTTTTGTTGAGATCAAGTTTGTGTCCTTTGGCGTTGTGGGAATTAGAAGACTTTACTCATGGTATGATCTATTTATTTATTTTAAAACAATAATTTGTACACTCTGCATTTTGATTTATACACTTTATTTTATCTTTTAAACCAAAAAATCAGTCTAATTTAATAAGGTTTTTGATCTAAAAAATAAAGAGTGAAGTGTATGAATCAATATATATACGTAGTATATATGAATCATTCTCGTCTTATTATTACCCAGTTTAAAAGAAGCATTAGAGTTTTTTTTTTTTCAATCAGCAAAATCAATTCTAGTCCTGCTCTTGCTCTTACTCTTATTTTAATCTATTTTAGGGAAGAGTCTAATTGGATCACGAGGAACTGACGAGAACCATCCATGATTGAACTAGATGGGTGTACTACACAACTCGTATGGATCTGAAGCCATATATTAGTAGCAAATTGATAAGAGTCGAGATTTGAAAATCTTCCACCCTATAAAAGACTCAAGTCTTTTGTGGTAGACACCTCACAAAAACTTATGTCTTTTGGTGATGTTCTTGGGCGAAATTGGGTAGGATACAATAATAACTCGTGTTCTCACGCACATTGTTTGTGTGATATTGGTGACATTAGCTATATGCAGATTTATTGTGTTGCATCATATCTCTTTGATGCCTGAACATTAGGATGACCACAAACACCTAAATATTTTTTCTTGGTATTCACGGTCCTTTTTGTTTACACTACAAAATTTCGCAAGAAGTGTTTGGATCTAGGAATTGGCCCGACTTGGCATGCCTATGGGATGTGTCCCCAACTCTTTATTGTTACATGATTCAGCAGAAAGTTTTTGAATATATATAAGTGCATAAATCTCACAAATTGTTTTAGTCGAAGACCAAGTCAAAGTAAATAAAAGACAGGAAAACAGAACAAATACTTTGGTTTCGTCAAATTTCCTCTCCAGTGTTGACAACTCAGGATCTCCCAATTAATTATGAATGTCAGTATGTTATAGTTAATACCAAATTAATGAGTATTGTACTATTGTATTCAAGCGTTGTTTCTTTAGTTATTTTGGACTTTCCATAAAATATGACAAGTATTATATTTTTCTTGGAGTTTGTGAGGTAGATATGGCAATTATGTGGAAGTACTATTTGTTCAAATTTCAAATTGATAGTTAAGTTAAAAGGACTCGTTCAATTGTTTTAAGAAAATAATAACGACAAAGAATAAAGTAAGTTAAACATTAAAAGATGAAGGGCCGAAATCCGCTAATTGCAAAATTGAACAGCCGCATAGAGCTCTTTGAAATACATATGCTTAGCTTTCGTAAAATTTTACTCCCAAAACAGAAGGAAGCTTACAAGAAGGAATTACATGTTGTTGCTTTGGAATTGTTACTGTGGAATAGAATCACTACCATAAAAAAGTGACTGAGTGGCAATTTCTTTGATGACATTCTTCAGTGGAATGCCATGGCTTCCGAGCTAAAAGTGCATGTACACGCCACATGCTTTACATAATGCGCACATCACTTTTATGAAACTGATCTAATTTGGCAGTGTGGTGTGCATAATTTATTCTATAATTTCACAAGTAATTTAGTACATCATTGAGAGATAATCCGAGGAATGGTCCCTTTATAGGAATTTGTAAATCGAGGAGGTCTATTTTCGAAGCTAGAAATGACATGATTTTGTAGCCTATGGCCGTGTTTGGATACTTTGTTTTTTAGAAACAGAGTATCCTTGGAACCAAAATCCTGCTATTATAACAACAATATTTGACAGTTCATACAACGCTAATATAGGTAAGTCTGCTATTGGAATTGTATGCAAGAACTACATTGGACTGCAACTCTTTGCAACTTCTCTAAACCTGGAAGCTACTTCAGCTTTACATTGTTAGTCATTGGCTTGTCTACATGCAATCTCGGTGGCAATTTCAAAGGGTATTCAGCATTTGCTCTTGAAAACAGATTGTCTACAGCTTATTAAAGGCCTAAGCAATTTAGATAATATCCCCTACCCCTTAGAAACAATTTTTCATGATATCTCTAGTATGGTAATGTACTTTTCTTCTTGTTGTATTGTAAAAGTTAATCGATCAGAGATTAAGCAAATTCATGAACTTGCTGTATCTCTAACCTCTATGTAAAATTCAAGTATTTTAATATTATAAATTTTTACTCAAAAAAAGCAGAAAAAACCTAAATATTGCAAACTTCAAAAATTGGCCAAAATAAAGGGAATAGCGATGTCGTTTTGGAGGTGCTTGTTTTTTTTTTTTTTTTTTTTTTTGCGACAATAGATAAGCAACTCAAAAAATCCAAAACTTCTCTCTCTCTCTCTCTCTCTCTCTCTCAATCTGTTTGCACCGAAACCAGATCTTGCCAAACTTTCTAATATGCAATTTTGTAACTCAACTAGCATCATTCAGCAATTTTATAATGAAATAACTACCAATTAAGGTGAGAAATTGTAGATGACCCGTTATGAAAGTCTTAGGAAAATTGAGTTATATTCCCAACAGGTATAAGAATCAGATGTAAATACTGTGTGTAGCTCAAGTCATAAAGGTTTTTCCAAACACTGACGAAGCTGAATATTTAGAAACAAGGCGTAACTTGACGGATCAATATATCTTATACGCTAATGGAGTTTCTTCAGGTTAAGGAGGCATAGTTCATGTGAAATTAAAATTGTTTGTCAGGTTTGAACTTGGGTTTATTGCAACCTAATAAACTCCCAAGTTAGGTTTAAATGATGAGTAAATACATTGTTGCATGCATATTGCACCTAAGAATGGGGGAAGTAATTAAACTTTGATTTCACAAGAATGTTTGGTTCAAGAAATATTTGGATCGTATTTAGGATTTGAAGGGTGTAAAGGAGTGATGATCATAGCTAAAGATCAGAGTAGTTTTTAGCCCACTACTATATTTTTTCAAATAATTCATATGAATGGGCTTTTCTTAGTGATGTATGATAGACATGTTGTTTCTTAACTTCTACTTATAAATATACCAATGTGTCTAATTATGATTCATATGAATGACATGTTTTTAAGATGAACCTCTCTCTCTCTCTCTCTCTCTCTCTCTCTCTCTCTCTCTCTATATATATATATATATATATATATATATAGGTTCAAGATGAATTTATGACTATGCATAATGCGTATGGACAAAAATAACGAACAATATCATGCTTAAACGGTCACATAATAATTGGCTGGAACTATAATCTTGATAACATTAACTTATATTATAAGATGGTATCTCGAGATAAGGTTTAGGAATTGCTCTTGCTAACCTACCCGGTGAGTTGATGCGCTAGGTTGAATGTTCATTGCTGATGAAGGCACATACTTATGTAGTAAGCCGGTGCCAGGTCTTATAATTTTAAAATGACTTCTATGTTACAGGCACAACCACGGCTTCTAGCACCATTGTCAAGTCAGCTGTATCTTCCAAAGCAAAGCAAACAAAACAACGATATCATACTATAACTGTGCACTAATTTTAGGGGTCAATTTATAAATTATTAAAAAGGTTTTAAAGGCAGGAAAACATGAAGGGCAAAAATTTACAATTTTTATATATCTGCACAAAGTTCCCCAAACTACATTTAATTGGCAAAAATGGTCCCCAACAAAAATTCATTGTCAGCTAGCCACTGCTGCCGCCCACAACCCAATGGCAACATTTCACCTCCATCGATTTTTTACCTAAATTACGGATTAAACCTCAAAATTGGACATTAATAGCGCAAATTACGCAAATCTAAAGAAAAAGTCGTGATTGTGCCAGTGGTCAACCACATCCAATCAAAATAATCTTGACGCTAAAATGATTAAGGCAACAAGTAGACCACGATTCCATCAACAATTAATTTCAAACAAACTAAAATTGGTACAAATCGAAGCTTTAAAAGTCATAATTTTCATTTTAACAAAACACCACAAAAAACCGAGAAACCACTAAAAACAATACAACATAGAATTTGTATGTGTTGATGTTGTGTGTGCTGGATCTCAGCGTGCACATGCATGCACATATTTGTGTTGTATCTGTTGAAGCCGTAGAGAACACAATGACGGAAAAGAAAGATAAGGCTTCTTTTTTTATCGTATCTGTTTTTGATAGTTTTTTCTTTTTAATTTTATATTAA
This sequence comes from Mitragyna speciosa, assembly GCA_024721245.1. Classification (NCBI taxonomy): domain Eukaryota; kingdom Viridiplantae; phylum Streptophyta; class Magnoliopsida; order Gentianales; family Rubiaceae; genus Mitragyna; species Mitragyna speciosa. The sequence continues at coordinate 20,928,280 of CM045558.1, forward strand.
TGTAATTTTATTAAAATTATCCGTGCACTATTTAAAGCTAGAAGGGCAAAGAGTGTAATTTTTCTAAAGAGTTCAAATAGTTTAGTAATTTTACATATTTAAATAAAAAATAATATACACATACGCACACATAAGCCCAAATAGTTCGCCGAGTATTTGAACAGAATACTTATATGTTTAAATACAACTCGATAATCAATTCTAACTGCTCGAGCTCAACTCTAGTTTAGTTAATTCCGAATTTAGCTCAATCTTTTCTCAGATCATGAGCAGTTTGATTCATTTACGACTATTTAACTCAAGATTCTAGTGTTCTTTCCACAATTATTCTATGGGCTAGCTGAGTGGTACTAACCTTGTTTTTGTATGGGTGAATGGTAGTAACAGTGTAATACAGAGTTCTTGGTCGAATTTTCAATGATCCTTTCATCATAATTTGAATTGCATATTACACGAAAAGTACCTATTAGATAATTTTTTCTAATGTTCAACATTACCCATTAATTAGAAAAATCTAGATAGGTATAGAAATTGTTTTTGAATCATCAGTATGCTTTACAGATGAAAACTCGAGGACTTTCTTTTTCTTCTGGTGTATTAATGTTTACTAATTTTGATTTTTTTATTAATTATTCTCTTTGACGATACATGAACAAGTCAATCCATTGCTAGAGGATGCATGCCAAGCACTGCCTTATTTTAGTAATTAAATTCATTTAGGTGGTTATAGTGATATGTCTACATTTTTTGAAATCAATGCTTAATATTCATTGCAAAATATTTGTCTCACTCAATTTGGATAAAATTTTTAAGTTTCTACTACACACAAATTGAGATGTTACTTTTATACCAACCAATACTTGTTCAATTTACTCCCAATAACTAATCAATGCAACCACCTCCCCTTTCTTTTTAATTGCTAGGGTTGGAATTTGAGCTCCCGACTTTTGGAGGGGTGAGGAGGAAGGGAGAAGGGAGAAGGGAGGGGGGGGGGGGGTACCGTGTCATGCGAGCTTTTGGTTGTGATGCCTATATAAATCATAAGTGAACCTCACACTTTATTATTCATTACACGCTTCAGAATACTTTCCTTTCTACCATTAAATGGTCATAGTAAGTTAAGCATCATAATGGTCCTTGTATACGAACCCGGACAGGGACGGTCTAACTGTTGTTGTGGAGAGGGTTGAATTGAATCTGTGTCCTGTCTAGAAAGTCGCTAATCTTCATTGCCCAAGTAAAGACCTTGGTACCATTTCGTCCAATTTTGTCTTCACATCATTCATCAGTATTCATTACTACTACAAAACAGATAATTTTACCAGAACAAAGATATCCAACTTCAAATACCTTCAAATTTTAGCTAAATCAATGACACCAACGCATAGGTCTAACAAAATGACAACATTGAAAATCACATGTAAAAAAAAATTATGAATTGTAAAAAACACGTAAAAAGTACATAAATTTTGATTAAGTAGAAGTTAAAATCTAAAAGGATATCAACGATACCCTCATTATAATAGAATAAGATATCGAAAAAAAAAAAGAATAGCTTCAAATATTTGATTGGACGAATGCCAATGAAAAGTCCAAATTTTACAAAACACAGAGAGGTCAATTACAAACAAGAAAGCATTTCCTGTTTGTGACTTTTCTCCTAACTTTTTCCTTTTCCTTTTTTTTTTTTTCCCATTTTCAAAAGTCCACGTTTTTATTGGCAATTGACGGTAATGCGCATCCATACGTATATGTGCCATCTCAGAGTGGCAACAATGTAAATCACTCCAAGCTCAAGGTCAATCAATCTTCCCGCCACACTCCCTATGTTCCACGCCATCTCCCCTTGTCCTAAAAGCCCACTTGTATGCTATCTCAAGAATAATAAACAACCCCAAAAGCCAGCAAAGAAGAAGAAGAAAATCAATCAGACCAAAGATTTTATTCATCCAAACCAAAAACCAAAGCCACATTAGCAAAACCCTCTAGAGAAAAGGGGAAAGTCATGGCAAATTCTTCATTTCTTTCAGTGCTTCTTGCACTAGGCCTCTTAACAGCTTTGGTTTTGTCAAGTGTGGTTTCTGCAAGTGGTGGGGGCCACTTCGAAGCGACCCAGATGGGGTGGATGGTGATGCCGGCCGGGGTGATGAGATCTGAAGTGATCGGAGACCAGGAGGAGTTCGAGGTGGATTCAGAATCCAACCGGCGCATATTAGCCACCACCCGCTACATCAGCTATGGTGCGCTCCAGAGGAACACTGTCCCCTGCTCCCGGCGCGGTCAGTCTTACTACAACTGCCGACCTGGTGCGCCAGTTAATCCCTACACTCGTGGTTGCAGTGCCATCACGCGCTGCAGGAGTTAAAATTTTTAGTATTCAATTTCCAAATTTCAATTTGATCTTTTTTTTTTTGTTTTTTTCTTTTTTTAATCTGGGCATATTAATCCTTTTTCTTTTTCTTGTTATTGATTATACACTGATGACAGAGGGAGAGATGGAATGACAAAAAAGAAGGGTATTGATTTGTCTATGTTGTAAACTATTTTTAGTTTAGGAATTCTGTTTAAAGGTGACTTTGTCTTTAATCACATAGTACTATTTTTTTGTCAATAATGCGAGTGGATGTTCATCTACTACTATGATTATTCCTGTTTGTTCTTTAATGTCATTTTTCATATCTTTTTATAAAGACCTTTGTCTTTTAATTTTTGGCTAATTTGGCATTTTCAAAGTTGTGTGGGCAAGGTTTTTGCTAATATTTTTGTCAAACCTTGGTTTATTTGCCCAAAAAAAAAAAAAAAAATTTTTGTGTTGCAGTTTTGAGAGTAAAAAGTATTGGGTTGATTTCAATTTGGATCTTCCAAACCTCATTGTGACACTAGTCACATAATTAGGAGATTTTAGTTCGACTTTGAAAAGTTTTAGTAAGTATTGTACGAAGTTTAGAGTTGCTCTTGAATAAATTAAAAAAATAAATAAAGATAACCACCGGTTTCTTAAAGTCAGATAAAACTTAAAACTCATGTTGTATTTTATAGCCAGTGAGGAGGAAAAAAGGATAGATAGGTTTGCACTTCAGATTTTCAGTGCCAATTTTTTCAGTGTTGTCCCAGTGCTATTTATCAGGGATTGTTACTTTACATTCACACTTATTGCACTTAAGATATATAAAATAATTATTATACTGTAAATATAACGTGACAATCTCTAATAAATAGTACTGAGATGGTACTGAAAAAATTAACACTAAGGATCAGAACTAGTTTGGTTTGGTCTCGTCATATTCTAAATTGTGTTTGAGTAAAAGAAATAAAAGAAAAAAAAGGAGAAAATAATAAAAGATAAAGAGGGGTGGTTGTTTGATCCATTTATTTATCAATGAAAATAATGATGGGATGTTTGTGAATGGTTGCCTTTGTTTATTTTTTATTTTCAAAAAGCTGAGCTGTCTTCTTGTACTTTTAGATTCGTATTTGGTTGGCTGTTTGATTTAGCGAGTGGAATTTTTATAGATGTACAAGTAGGTAGGTTATGGGAAGGATTTCTTCCTTCGATTGTTCACTTTTGATCCATAATTAATAACCTATGATGATATGATTCTTTGTATAATTGATGCGGTGGTTGGCTGTCGGCTCATGATTATGCAGTACTAATTTGATCTAATAAATTTCCCCTATCCAAAACACTTTAAAAAAAAATTTAGACAGAAAACTCTAAGGTCAAATTTGAATCTTCTGATTAATTGTACAGAGGAATTCTTTGTTCCTAGCTCTTATACAATTATTAAATTAGGTTTCTGCTCATATTTTTTAATCTCTTTGATCTACGTAAGTGGATAGTAAATAAATCCTCAAGGTTGGTCTGTTTGGTTTAGGAGCATGCATATACTACACTGGCCATCTAGTTTCAACCTCATGGCTTGGGAAGGCTAATTATGAAATTTGGCTTGGTGACTCTTGAGCTTTAATGTTATCTTTTTTCTCCCTATTATATTGTGTCTTGGTACTATTTTATTTCTTTGAGTTTTGACTTTCTTATTGGTGGGTGGGACGTTCTCTAGATATCTTTCTTTGTTTCAAGAAAACTAGAACAGCAAGATGGAAGAATAAGAAAACAGTGAACTAAAATAAAGTGTTGATTCCGAGTAGTATCTTTAGAGATAACAGCAAACGTTGAGTATTAGAGACAGTGTTCGTTTGAGAGAAGGCTCACCTCATTCAAAAATCTTTTACCTTGGTTAAATTTAATCATGGGTGCGACTTACTTCTTTTTTCTACCCTTTTTTCCCAAGTGTAAATTTAATAACCACTTATAAGATTGCAAAATTTGCAATAAAGTTGAGAATGTAGTGGCGTGGGAGAATAGTTTCCCATGTGGATCAACGAGATCCCAAGAGACTTAAGATGGGTAGTTGCTCTTATGTAACATAATGTACTTTTTTTTTTTTTTGGATCAATCTTACACAATTATAATGAGGTGGGAAATTGGTGTCTATGGAATTTGAGCTCCCGACTTTTGGAATGAAGTTATAGAGCTCTAACCGTTCGACTCTGTATTCGTTCTTAATATAATGTACTTAATCCAGCTTATAATATACTCTTGTTAACTTTTGGCCCAAAAAAAAGGCATGTTTGTTCTTATAAAATTTAGTAGTAATACGACTGCATCTCATCATCACTCCGAGCATTTTATTCCATAATTGTTGAAGATCTAAATTCAAGACGTCGACTTGTCAACTTTATTTTTCAGTTCGTTTCTGTTAATCATTTTTTTTTTGGTAATTAAAGTTTAATATAAGTGTATGTTACCTCATTTTAAGGTCATTTTAGGCTAAAAGCTTCGCTGAGTTTTTTAAGGATCATAGCAGTCTCTTGCAATTGAGCCAATACTTGCTGGCTGTTTCTCTTTTCTGTTCATTTTAAAACTGTGCCCAGTAGGGTTAATCACTAATATATAGTTCTCTAATTAAGTAGCTCTAAACCCCACTTGGGTTTGCATCACATATCATGCCTCCCAAGGGCCTTCCATTTCGACGGCATTGGCGTAATATGTATGTATGTAATACAAATACAAAATGCAAGTGGACCTCGTTGCAATTTATATAAAATGCTATAAAAATAGATTCACAGCTACAAGTAGTAAGATTTAAACATTGATAATTCTTTCCCCTCCAGTCAGCAATTGCTTGGATGGAGTAAGTTAGTGAGTTCTACTTTATGGTATCGCTTTTCGCTCTTTTCCTTGACCTTCAGGTCTTGTAATTAAAAAAAAAAAAAACAAACATTGATAACTCTGTTTATTTCTCTTAGGGGTGCTTGGTTTAGGAGAATCAAAGAGGGAGAATGGGTGTAGCAAATAATAACACCCCATTATTGTTGCTTGTAAAAAACTATCACTATCATTCAATGAGAATGAAAGTGATTAATTGGGATATTAATAAATTTTCCCAAAATACTATTTTATCAAATTCATTAACTCTTATAATTAAGGACAAAAACACACTCCTTAGAAAAACACACATCTTTTGAGCTACTTCCGATATACTATTCTCCTCTCTCTCTCCCTCCCTCCCTCTCTCTCTCTCTCTCTCTCTCTCAACTATGTCTTTTGATTTTGAATATTCTTGATTAGTACTATATAAAAATTTTGATAAATTTTTTTTAATAATTTTTTTTACATTCAATTTTTTATATAAATTTCAACTGAAAGTCAAAGATATACAATAATAATGACTATTTTTTTAGGTTATCATTTGCATAAAACTCAATTTAGAGCATAGATATATTTAAAATTGAAGAAGTATTTTTAAAAATTTTCTTTAAACATCTAAAAAATATGTATATCATAAATAAAAATTTTAAAATTTACTTAATAAGTTATGGTAAACCAAACAAGTATTTTGATACCCGTTCCATTATTGAACTAAACATGTTGGGGGGAATCATCAAAACTTATACTCATAGTAAGGTTAATGATACTCATAGTGATGCTGATTGAATAATTCAAACCAAATATCCTTAATTTCATCTGTATAGTATTTGTCCCATTGAAGATATTCACATGCTGTGCTGCAAAGATCATGCGATTTTAAAGGATGATTCATTTGCTCCTCTATTTAGCATGTTGTTTGTTATTCTTGGCCTCAGTTTTAGACATTATGGATAAGCTGAACTAAAGAATTTCTGTATTCGTCCCAGATTCGTCGCAATATATATATATATATATATATATATATATATATATATATGTTTGTTTTTTTGATGTGTTTGAACAATCAAATAGCGGTAAGAGGGGAAGCGAATGCTTCAGGATGGTAGGTATTTATGCAGGATTTCTTTGGAATATATGTATAAAGACGCAAATAATATAATTTCATAGCCTAGGCCGCTAAATTATTATTTGTAAACATTATTCAACTTGTTCTTTCTATGCATTCCCCAAAAAAACAAAAAAAAAAGAAAAGAAAAGAAGAGAAACAAGGCCTGATTAAGTTATCGGACAACCTTGACCGTAGACTTTTCAAGGTAGAGGGCTTTCTCCTGATTTTTCTTGAAACCTATAAAGACCCAATTCATTAAAAACCAAACAAAATGTTTAGGTGCATTCTAGATGCTGACTTGTAACTTGTTCACCTAGTCCAACTCTTGAGTTCCCACAAGGAGTGGTTTGGCCCGAAATGTGGTTCCAAATAAAATTACATTTATGCGACCAATTTTGTGGACGGATAAAAAGGTGCTAGATGGATGGTTCTATTTGAGATGTTAAATTGAAAATAAAATTGCCATTCGATTTCTAATTGCATTTGTGGCCTAATTATATAGTTCTACAGGAAAAGAGAACAAGGAAGTAATACACTTTAGGCAATGACCAATGAGGTTTTTTTTTTTTTTTTTTTTGTTTTAGCAATCATAATTGTATTACAAAATGTATCTTGCCTAACATAAGTGAGGTGAGACTGCTAATGATATGATGGGTGAAAGCCCCAAACTTGTTACAACACACAATTGGAGTGAGGGTTGCAACTTAGTCAAATTGCTTAATTCTAAATTGATACGTGGGAAGTTTAATTCAATTGAGTTTTAACCAATATTGTGTTGGGCTCCAACTACTGTATTAAACTTGAGTTCTGTCGCGTATATTCAGAATTGTTTGTCATTATAGACACAAATAAATCGCAAGTTCATATTGAATATTTATTTTTTTCTTAATTCTGAATTATGCAGTAGTTTATCTAAACTAATTAAATAACTATAATATGTGTGCGCAATATTGATATATTTACAAATTTATGAGGGTAAACATGATATTTTCTTAACAATACTTGAAAACCAAATCGAATGTTTTAAATTTGTATTATTTTTCAAATAGTAATTTTCATGTATTTAATAGGCAAATATTAATAAATTTTGAAAAATCTATTGGCTCATTCGAGCTCGATTTTAAGTAGCCCCTATTTATTTATACATGTTTTTTAGAAATACGATACGATTTTTAACTATCTTTTTATTTCATATTCACAAGTACCATAAGAATATCTAAAATTATTGAAAGAATAAATTAATTTATGATGTTCTTAAAATACGCTTATATTCATCATTAAATATTTATATTAAATACAAATAGAAAATTACACCACAAGTCAAATTAATTCCATTTGATATGTGAATGCACAGTTTACTATGCACCTCTCACTTAAAATAAATTAATTAAATAGGGACATTTTAAAAAAATTAAAAATTAATTACATGCCTTAATTAGAAAGTCGACTATAATTTAAGACGAATGAAAAAGGAAAACAAATCTATCAAAATGAGACGAAGTAAGTATTAAAAAAAAATCATCCAAACAAACACTTTAATTGTGCCCAACTTCAAGACCATTAATGTTCTACCCGACTAGATTTCACCTTAATCACAAAAATTCCGCCGCATCCTTAGTACCTTGTTCAAACAATGTGAAAAAAATCTTCTATCAATGAACTAACTTAACCACAAAGAAAACAACTAAAGAAAGCAGTCAAACCAATCCACACCAACCAAAGAAAGAAGAAGAATGGAGGAGGAAAAAAACAAAAAGAAAAAAAAAATTCTCCAAACACCGTTACCAGTCAACGCTCCCACCGTCACGGCACGCACTCTCCTCGTTCCTTAGCCACACAGCCCGCGGTTTCTCGAGAATTCCATAAAATATGAACCCAAAAACCTTCCGTTTTCTAAAGATACGCGCCTAAGTTTCCGCACCTATATGTATCATTTCGTTCCTACGTTGTCCAAATATCAAACACCTCGTACGCATAAATAAAGTCCTTTGATTTTTTTTTTTCTCCAAACTAACAAATCCTCAAATCCCTCTTCACGTCACCAATAAGCATCGTCTTCATCATGGCCGAAACTGATCCCAAGCCTCAAAACCAGATGGTAGATTTTCACTTTTGTTAATTTCTTTCTTGATTTGGGTTTGAATTGTTTTGGTGATTTATTTACAAATTTTGTAATTTTTTGAAGGAGGTGAGCGAGGAGCAACAGTTGAAATACTTTGAATTCGTGCAAGTTGCGGCCCTCCATGCCGTGCTTTGCGCTGCCAAGATTTACGGTTACGCTAAAGATAATTCGGGCCCGTTGAAGCCCGGTGTCCAGAGAGTTGAGGGCACCGTCAAGACCGTCGTCGGCCCGGTCTATGATAAATTCCATGATGTCCCCGTTGAGCTCCTCAAGTTTGTTGATCGCAAGGTATCCATTTTTATTGGGATATCATTTGTTTTCGTGATTGTTTTTCAAATATATATCTGTTTTCTTGTAATTGTTTCTATGCAAATTTAACATTTTCATTTTATGGTATTAAAGGAATGAAAATATGGAGTATAGAATTAGGCAGTTGATCCAAATTAATGCGCGTTTAGTCATGAATATAATCGGCTTGTACTGGTGAGTTTTAATTTGGAAAAAAAAAAAATTTGTTTGGTAACCAAAATCTCATAATTCTGTTAGAGGGGTTCGGGATATTATGGTTGGTTAGTTGTATAGTTCAAACGTTTTGGGTGGTAGGATTAGAATGTGCCTCTGCATTCATAATCAATGAGGAAGGGATATTGGAGTTAAACTGTATGCTTGTCATGTGGTTTAAAACATGGGGTCATTGTACCAAAAGCTTGGGAGCCGCTTGCCATTTGGTACACATGATGGGCAAAGATTGACTTTTTATTACTTAATAATGACACTGGGAATTAGTATTGTGATGCTTCCTGTTGGCTTTTGCAGAATCGTTGGGGATATTTAGATAATGCTTATCATGTTTAAGTTACCTGTGAAAGATAATTAATCGACTTATGATTCTTGTGGTTGTAATTGTCGTACCTATAGATTAAGACCAAAGAGTTGTTGCTTAGCACATCTAGTCTAATGCGAAGTCATCCCATGTGTGACCACAGTTGAATAAATGCATCAGCCGGAACATTTTGAAAGAGGTGGAATAATATTGCAATGCATGGTTATTGCATCTATGTGCCAATGAAGCTGCATTTCGTGAAGTTGGCATGGCCTTAATACTTCTAGCAAGAACATTAAAATTTGTCAATATTTCTAGAGTAAAATTGTATTTTGAGATTTTTTTCCCCCTCCTTTCATATGCATACATTGCCTGGCAAAATCAATTTAATAATTTTTGCACCTGTTTCTGCAGGTTGATGATTCTGTGAACAAGATGGAGAACTATGTTCCTCCATTTCTAAAGCAGGTAAAATCTCAAGCATACTCCGCTGCTCAAAAGGCACCTGCCACTGCTCGCACTGTTTCTTCAGAAGTAAAGAGTGCCGGTGTTGTGGGAACTGCCTCAGGACTTGCAAAGAATGTGTATGTTAAGTATGAGCCAGCTGCCAAGGAGCTGTACACTAAGTATGAGCCAGTGGCTGAGCACTATGCTGTATCTGCTTGGCGCTCTCTCAATAAGCTTCCATTGTTCCCTCAAGTGGCACAAGCTGTTGTCCCTGCTGCTAGTTATTGCTCCGAGAAATACAACCAAACTGTTCAGCATACAACAGAGAAGGGTTACAAGGTTGCATCTTATCTGCCTTTGGTACCCACCGAGAAGATTGCTAAGGTATTTACTAGGGAAGAATCTGAATCCGGGATTGGTGGAGACTCTGCCGTTGCAGCACATTAATGGTTTCCCTCTGTCTTAATTGCCAGTGGAATATTTACAAGACTGCTGGATTTAAATTTAATGATGGTCGATGGTGTTCTCTAGTTTCTGTGCCTTTTTGTGGACAATATGGTGTCTGGGGGTATATTTATACAAAGTTGGATTTTTTTGTTAGGGTTAACGCTTTGACATTGTTCAATACTTTTAATTGCTGGCGGTTATTGTGGCATTATAGGTATAATGTGCTGCTTTTTTCTTTTATCTTTTCTTGTTCCTTAGAACTCGGTTCATGTCATTGGAATTGGAACTATTGACATGTGTTGTCACTTATGTAAATCATTTTAGTTTGAATCGCTCATATTATGAGATTGTGGTTTCTTTGTTTTTTCCAGATAAAGAGTTCACGGTTTCTCATCTCTGGCATTTGGATGCTGCAATGACATACTTTGCCTAATAATATTGGTCTTGCACGTTGCTTGCATGTTCTTCCCTCGACAAACATGTTTATTACCTTAAAAAAAATTCTTGGGTAGTTTTCGCTGGCATTGTGCTGTAGAAGATTTTGAATTCGTTACAGTGCTTTGTAGTCTTTGCTGGCATTTTGCTGTAGATGCTTTTGAACTCGTATTGTTACGATGCTTTGTTGTCTCATAACACAGATACAGACTCAATATACATCAATTTCTACTTCAGACAATTTAGAATAAGACTCTCGGGAATTAGTGGCTGCCCGCACTTGCGTTGCTACATTACGTTATGTTACACGTGCACACACACACTTGCTTAAGACTGGGATTTGCACGGGGAGCCTTGTGGGTCGCCCCTTATCAGTTGCCTATCCCAAGTGGCCACTTGTGGTAGTTGTTGCGTTGCGTTGCGTTGCGTTACGTTACACATGCATACACCTACTTGCTTAGACCGGGATTTGAACGGGGAGCCTTAGGATCGCCCTTTACCGGTTGCAAATCTCACTGGTTACTTGTGGTAGATGTTGAATAACATTGATCATTCTGGTGTAAGTCATTTAATTAAGAGAGTGTTAATAATATTTCAACCTTTTTTTTTTTAGGGGTTAAATCACCAATTTTTGATCAACCAATTCTTCTTCTATGGAGATATTTAAATTTTAGCAATACTTATGTGGAGTGTGAGACCAAATTCATAATCAAATTTTACAAGTGAGTTATTCATCAAAACTTAAATGGAAAATCAAGAAAAGGTTTGTAAATTTTCAAGACAAAGGTACGTGTTTGACCAGTTTTAAGGAATATTCTCCCCTGGCAAGTATAGAGAAACATCAATATAGAGGCAGAGACAGCAATGTACAGAATGGATTAACTTCAAGAACTTCATTAATTGTAAGAATTTGTTTTTCTCGGTGTTTTCATACTAACTTGGAACGGCCAATTCAACCTAAATCTGGTTTAGCTTGGTTAGGTTAATTCACAGAAAAGTCAAATATTATATATAAATGTTAGTATAATTAAACCAAAATCCTAAAACGTTACAAGTTTTCATGAAGTTATGTTTTAGTTGGATTTTATTACTTGAGCCTATTAATATTATATGTTAATTTAATTTCTTATTCAAATTACATTTTCTAGATCAATTGAATTTCTCGGTGTCTAAATTTTATAAGTTATGTTGGGGTTTTTTATTATATTCAGTTAGTTAGACTGAAATGTTGTTCTTATTATTGATTTATATCACTGTCTTGATCATTCTTCTTCCGTGCATATTTTTATGTTTGTAAATTTATCTCCTCTAATATTTTTGAGTGTTTTTATTTTAACTTCCTTAATCTATTCAATTTTTCTTTTTTCTTTTTTTAGTTCTACAATAAACAAGATAAAAAAGTTTTTGGATTGTGAAATTTTTTTGAAAAACTTGTTTGGATAGTAAATAATTATTCTAAAAAGGTATTTGGTTTGCTCAAAAACTTTGTAAAATTTTTGGGGATTTTTTTACACAATTACTCACAAAACTCAATATTTTTTTATTCAAAATTTGTTCTGAAATTTTGGAAAAGTCACGACAAACAAGATGAGTTTTACTATCAGTAGCTTCTGTGAAACAAACACTAAAAGATGAACGTTCATTAAATTATGAGCATATGGTACAATGAAAATTTTGTAAGCCTCCACTAGCACCACTTACAATTTTTTACTATTCAATAGTAGGAGAATGAGTAGTCAACAATGAACACTAGTTACAATACGAGTGTCCGGCCACCTCAGAATTTTGGAAGCACAACCTATAAAGAGATGGAATATTAGATGCTCATTCCAACACAGCGTCTGTCACTTTCACCAAATGTTCAGACCCAATTCCAGTAATGAGAAAAACGAAATTCGGGGGGAAAATGCAGTATAAACTCGCTCCGCTCAACAACTAATATCATTTGCAGCTATAAAACAACAAAATGCACAGAGCAATTCGTCGTGCCATAAAAAAAGGCCAATGTACTTAGCCGTCAAAAGTTGGCCAGATTAAGCACCTCTCTCCCATCTAATCAACCGTGAATCTAGTACTAACTTGAACCTTTAAACAACCTCGAACTATTGAGCACTTGAAGTGGCCCGATAAGTGTCTGCTGCACAGGATCTACGAAAATGAAAATGTAGACAGTAAACAAGAAAAAGGGGAGCAATAAGCAGGGATGGGAAAGAATGTGAGAAGCAAATATTCATATTATTCTCGTCTCCCTTTTTCTTTCATGTCAAAGTACTTTTTTGGGTGGTTTAATTTTTATAATAAAGATAAGAGGTGGGTTCCTTTTCTTGAGAAGGGGAAAAAAATTTTTGGTCGAACACATTCGAAAAGGCGAAAAAAATTTTCCTCAATCCAAACACTTTAGTAAATTTCCTAAATAATGCAAAAAACTCTATCCAAACAGTCATTTTTGACACTTTTTTGTTTCCTTTATCAATATTTTTTTATTTAATAAATAAAAACCAGTTGACTTGGTCGGTGGAATCCATCGGACCAGTGAACCAATGAAGTAACTGGCTCGTGGGCGGGGAATAGTTTAAAGACATTATTTTCCTAGAAACATTCATCTTTGGACTAGTAGTTCTACTGTTAAATGCTTCGTTTATGAGAATTTGTTTCCTGGAAAGTGATTCATCATTGGACTAATAACACAACGAGGATGGATGCTTTCCTTATAATTGACTCTTATTCACTCTCCTCGAACCACTTCGTTTCGACGGTTGTGTTTTGAAGTGTTTTTGTTTTTAAATATTACTGTAATAATTTTAAAATTTTTTTAAATAAATGTGTATATGAGACAAAAATATGATCGAAATATATGTATGAAACATGAATTTTTTTAAAATATATTTTTAAAAAACAAGTCCAAACAAACAGTAAAAATGTGAAAAACAAACATGAAACTTATAAGTATCTTTTAATATGACAAAAACTTAGGCATAATAAATGAGGATAATAATTTTTATTGAGACAGAGGAGTATTATTTTGATACAATTTGAGAAGAGAATTTAAACATAACATCTGTGAAATATTTGTACTTACTCAATTCACGTGACGTAATTTATACTGTTTTGTCAAGTATTTCTGTCATGTGGAAGTTGAAGTTTGGAAAATGAACAAGGGAAGGGGAGTAAATATTGTGGACCATGATGTCACATGACGGATTAAAATTAATCATATATTATTAAATATTACAAGGTACAATTCATCTTTATTATGGATCGATAAATTATTATTTTTATTACACCATATTGGGATGTACGCATGCATGCAATACTTTTTCCAGGAAAGTGTGGTGGCACACTATCAAATCAAATGAGCTCCAATAAGGATCCAATTGCCATCTGACACAGACAACATCTTCACATATAATAGTTTACATTAACAACCAAAATCCAAAAACCCGTGAGACCCACGTGGGGCATTCTTTTTCCTCAATTAAGATCAGCCCAGGTTTGTCGGGGCATGACCTTTTTCTGTCTGCATCTTTTCGAAATGGACAATTTTGCATTGCAGTCTTTATGGCAATTTTATTACATAGGATGCTAAATTAGCAGTATTATTACTACTTATACTCATCAAGAGATTTAGAAACAGTTTTCCTGGAAACCCTACCCTTCATGGAGCTCTTAGTACCTCAGCAGCATTATTTATTGTAATGGCAAGATTGAGATTCTCCACCTCAGAAGTATTTTGATCAGCACACTTCAATGATCTTTGTAATGAATTCGCAGAAGAACATATACTTATTGCAAAATTTAGCTTGAATTTCAGGGAGTGGCTGCTCATCAGGACCAGCCATCTCATCTGAAAAACCTTCATATTCAACTAATTTGTAATTTGTTCACAAGCACTGCTGGTTCCATGTTTTGTTCCTCCAGAGTCTTAATAATCTTTCCTCAATGATAGATGTTTTATTCATCTGCAAGAAATAAACAAAAGTTGAATAAGAATTAGGGAAAGACTAACTGGAAAGTGCGCAATGTGCACTTGTCATAGTGGCTAACCGTTCAAATCCTCTTTTGAAATTTTTGGTATTCAACTGTATCTGTGTAAAATTAGATACAACATAATTTTATATAGTTTTAAATTGATACAATGTAATCTAATGTGTGATACAATTATATACTATAACAAATTAAACAGTAAATCTAAATTCGTTGGATGGGGCCCCATAAAAGGTTGGTGGCATCCAATCCTTGTTTTTATTTTATTATTATAAAATCCAATGGCCAATCTGAGCACTTCCCATGGTAGTTCTTGCATAGGAATTATAGGGTGCACTTCCCATGCAATGCATAACTTAAAACTTGTCACATGTAAATTATCACGAGTTCTATAAGATGAGATTTATTAAACATGTCTAGCTTAATTTTAAAACATAAGCCCACGAGAAAAATACATTCTTTATAATGAGAGAAATATATATATATATATATATATATATATAATATACAACTTACAACTTGTCGTTCTGCTTAGTTTTTAATTTTATATCCACGGAAAGAAAACACATCTTCAATATAAGACTGAAAAACGTTTTCTTCATAGTAAGATGAGATAAATACGTTCTTTCTTTGTGAGATTTATTATAAGAGAAAAATACATATAATATACAACTTAATATAATGCAGCAAATACTTGATAATTACTCAAGTGATACTGACCTTGAGAAAACCTACTAAAATATCTTATCTTCAACTTTATGAGATAAAATAGCTACTAGCTCACCTGAAACTTTCAATGGTCATTCACTCAATTTTAATGAGCCATTACATCAAGTAAATTTTATATACACAAAAAAAAAAAGCAAATATCCTAACAATATATTTCTTCATGCTAAAAGTTGTGCCACAATTAATTAGGAGTTAGAATACCTTTTTAGCTACCATAATTAGGTACATAATGTGACGTGACATCACAAATAATCTCGTGAATCATTAGGCTGGAAATTTTTCTTATTTTTGGTATAAATTTCCTTTCTTGGATAAGTAGAAAAATTAGAAACTACCTTCTTGAGGCTTGGAACTGTGGGAGAAATAACAATGAAACGCTGGCTTAGCTGCTCGCGTCGTTTTCTTTCTGCTACCATGTGATCAGAGGTTTGGGATGATGATCTCGAAGGACTGCCAGATTTCTTTGCCTTTTTTTGGACAGTAGTTTTAGTTCCCTCAACAAGTTTTACAAATGAACCGTGGGATGTCAAAACCTCAGACACTGCATCATCCTCAGGGTTCAAGGTTCCTAGAGTCACTTGTTGAGGATTTATTTCTGGCATATGTGGACTCCCAAATGTGACAATCATTGGAGAAAATTAGGCATGTTGTGGATATTCAACGAGTTATAGCCATTAGGCTTGTGCTGTTTGGCTGATCTTTCAAAATCAACCCAGTGAGTTTCCATGGCAGAATATACACAAAAATGTGGAGAAAGATGAATTGCTATATGAAGAATGCAGCCGATAACTCTTCATCAATTGAGTTCATCACTGAAAACTGGGAAAAGCATCCTCCATTCCCTGTTAATTAAGACAAAAGACAATGCTGTATAAGCTTTTCATATATACTTGAAAGTCTATCTTCCTATTTGATCTTTCCAAGTTTTATGCAATTTTTTTAGGCCCGTGCAACATATATGTCTCAAAAACAAAAAGAAAGGTAAAATGGAAAAATGAAAGAAGAAGCAATAAGGAATAGAAGGCATACTGGTCCGGGAGATTGTGATCAGCACTTGGAATTGGAAAGGAGCCCCCCTCTGCGCTCCATTGTCAGGCAAGAGCCTCCCTAATGGAGCGCAGAGGGTGCTGAATGGAACGGAAGAAATCACTCAACCATTTATACGCAATTGTCCATCTGATTCAGGGTACGGATGTGCTCAAGATGCACGATGACAAGTTCGGGAAATATTATAGTATTTGATCCAAGTGTGAGAAATTCATTACATACTATATTCGAGCATAATTAAATGACAGGAAATGGCAGCTAAATTATTCAATTAACATCGTTGTTTTGGTCACCAAATCAACGTTTTTGCTAAATGATTACGCAATCATTGAAAATGTTGCTGTCATTTACTCGTCATCTATCAGTTTTGTCATTCCCAATATTAAAGTAGCAACAAACACAGTTCAGATTCTTTGTCTAATTTTTCATAGTGTCCAATTGTATCTAATATGAAACTAAATTGTATTAATGTGAAACTATACAAAAGTGCGTCATACCATTATACGACGTAATTTTGTATTAAATATAATTAGAAACCAAAAAAATTAGATAAAGGATTTGAACCGGCAAGACATGATTAAAAAGACAATAGATCACCAGCAATAAAGGGAGTTCATGTTGTGCACGCTTTGGCTGGTCATTAGTGTGTAATCCATGCTCAATCTAGATTCATTACATTTTTGCTCCTCAATTAGTTATGGATATGGATTTTCTACCAATTAGGGTTTTGGTTATAGGTTTAAGTCTAAGAAAATTTAATGGTTATGGATATGAATTTCTTGGTTTTAGTCCAAACTCTATCCGATATCACATTACAGATTCTGATCCTTAGCTCCACTAACTGAGTCTCTATCAGGTCTATTCATGTGGTTCTGCCACATGTATTTAAAATTTATCTACTTCATCATTTTATGTGTGACCACTATTGATAAACATTTTGACACACGTAACAGCACAACATTAATAAAATCTAATATGAGCTCAGTTAATGGGGCTGAGGATCATATCCCTTAACTTACATGCATGGATCCTGTCCAAAATCAAATCTTTAAACAGTTTTCAATCAAGCAACTCAAGATACGGTTGTCTATCGTTGGGAAGCTGCAGCTGCCCCACCCATTTAGACTTCTAAACGCACAAAAAATATGTGGCTCTCTATATTTCCAGATACTTTATCCATCTAGATTCTGCGCACTGAAAATTATGGCTTAAGGTTCCTCTTCTGACACTGCAATCACATTTTCTTTTTCTTTTCTTTTTTCCAATTTAAAGGGAACTCCATAAGGATAAAGGCAAAAACGGGAGCGTTCAAGAGTCGAATAAAAGTTCTTACATATTAATGTCTCTAAAATATTAAAAGAAAAGTATTTTGTTGGTGAGAAGGGCCTCTTTCCACATGCTTGCCCTAAGCACATAGCACAAACAACAATGACTATAGAGTATAATTCCCTTTGTTCTAAATTGAACTTTTTACTTGTTTTTTTAGTCTGTTCTACAAAAATGTTTGCTTTCTTTAAATATAAATTTAAAATGTAAAATAAGTTTTCAAATATTTGAAACACTACAAAAGCAGGTGGACTCATATGTTTCCACTATCTCATCACATCTCAATTAACTAATATAATAAAACTTAGTACTTTTCTCACTAATTAATTAAACTATAACTTTCAGCTATCTTTATCATAAAATCCATGACGAATCAAACTAACACACTCAAATTAGTAAAGAAGGCATATATATTCTCAAAAAAATAATAATAATAAATAAATAAACATGGCATATGATGTCTTCCGCTTCCCTCTTCACCTTCTGCACTCCATTGAGGTAGGCTTCAACGATACAATAATGGAGGGCAAATGGTTCCTTTTGAAGCGCTGATATCAATGTCCGGACTTTGATGTCTCTTGTACATTTTAACAAGCCTTAGTCATTGTTCTTCTGCTCACTATCTCTATATAAGATGCCAAGACTTCCACATTTTGTTAGGGACAGCACTTGGCATTTTGTTAGGGAAAGCTCTTAGCAGCCGGAGAAATTTAGTGGTGAGCTACCCTTTCTTCAGCCATTTTTGTTTTACTTTTCCTTTCTTGGCCCCTTTCTTATTTGCATATGTAACTACAAACTAAAGTCATTTTACAAGAAATATGTTTGTTTACATTGTTTTCTCTCATGACCCGTGTGCAGATTCACGTTTGATGGATAATTCAGTGAATTCATGGTTTTCTGAACTGGTAAGAATTTTCCCAATTTTCAATAATTGTGATGACTTGTCCTGAAAAGAAAAACATTTGTAACAATTCTTTAACCGGTTTTCGTTGTCTTAACAATTTACTCTTTTGGCTAAAAGTAAAGAATTCAGGTAGCATCTTAGATTTTCATTCTGAAATTCGGAAAATACTGCTAAATTCTGAGAGTATAAAATCTGAAGCATACTGTGAATGGAGGACTAAACAGACACAAAAACTAAAATTTGAAATCAAGGAATACACAAGTAGCCTTAAAATCTGCTTCAAATTATTTTCCAAATATCTGGTTGAGACTTGCAATTTCTGGAGTACATAACCATCATTTACCAAAACCCTTAATTATTTCTTATTGATCCTGGTACTCATTAATCATCCAAAATTCAATCTTACTATTAAGTTCCAGTTTGTCATTGCTGTGGTCTTTTGATCTTATAAAACTTCAATCTGTCCATCTTTGTCATTGCTGTGGTCTTTTGATCTTATAAAACTTCAATCTGTCCATCTTTCAAGTACTTCATATATATCCATCACAAAGCCAAATGATGCAATAGAAAAGCTAGGAAGGCAACTTTACAAGGATGAATGCCTGTTGTAGAACTGTATATAGTCCAATATTTTCTTTTTCTTTTATGTTAGCCCTTTTTCAAATGTTTCATCTTAGATGTTTGCAAAGAAATCAGTATGTGCCCAATTGCCAATAATATAACTAGAAGCAATATAGACTAACAAGCTAACGGTACAAATCCAATGAGTTTCAAGTATACAGATCCTGATTATGTAGGAAAAAGTTCCGTCGGTTCATTACTCATGGAACGTCCACTTTTCCTTTGATGATTACAGGAAATGGAGGATCCAATTTTCAATGATCAATATGACATAACGGACTTTTTTGATGAAGACTTATCTGCTGCAATTGGAGAAGATTTCCTAAACAATAATTCGTCCCCAGAAGGCAACACTTGTTCCTCCCCGTTAATTCCAAGAAGCAGTTCCACCTCCACTTTGTCTGCACTTTCAGCCATGGAAGCTCCTCCAGTTAATACAGAAAGACCAGCAAAACAGCAAAAGCCCAACGGCTATAACTCCTCCAGTCTTCTCAACATGCCAAATCATCACAATCAGCCAATGATTCTCACTTTTGGCAATCCCGTTATGCCTGATATAAATCCTCAACAGGTAAATCTTGAGGATGATGCAGTATCTGAGGTCTTGACATCTCATGGTTCATTTGTAAACCTTGAGGAGGCAACCAAAACTGCCCAGAAGAAAAAGAAAACGGGCGGCCGTGTTAGGCCAGCATCGCAAACTTATGATCACATTATAGCTGAAAGAAAGCGCCGTGAGCAGCTCAGCCAGCGATTTGTAGCTCTCTCAGCCATAGTTCCAGGCCTCAAGAAGGTATCCAATTTTTTCCATTACTTAAAACAAATTAAAAAAAATCCTTTTCTAACATTTTGATGCAACAAAAAGTTCAATGGAACAGGATTTTGAGGTCATGCACGTTAAACGGGGCTAATTAAATTAATCCTGCGAACAAATTATTCATAAAATGAAATGTCATTTGTTCTTATCTAGATTACTAAAGGAATAGTATAACATTGTACAATTTGCTCATCCAATTTTTCCCATTTTTAAGGTTTATGTGGTTTACATATTAGATTTTGTTACTATGATCTTATTATTATTGCAGATGGATAAAACTTCTGTCCTTGGAGATACTATCAGTTACATGAAACAACTTAAGGAGAGAGTCAAGACGCTTGAGGAACAAGCCGCGAAACAAACCAAGGAATCCGTGGTGTTTGTGAGGAGATCACAGCTCTTAGATGAGGATGAAGGATCATCAGACGAGTTGGGTGGCCACGATGAGCAGCCACTCCCTGAAATCGAAGCTAAACTATGCAACAAGAATGTTCTTCTGCGAGTCCACTGCGAAAATCATCGAGGAGTCCTGGTCAAAATACTTTCTGAGGTGGAAAAGCTCAATCTTGCTGTTATCAGTACAAGTGTGGCACCATTTGGAAGTTTGGCTCTTGATATTACTATTATTGCTGAGGTGAGCTTATATTGATTGAAGAATTCATTCAGGTTATTTCTTGATTAGCAGTGCTACATTTTTTTTTTTAAACTTGGAGTATTGATTCCTTAAATGTTTTCCAGATGGACAAAGAATTCAACCTGACAATGCACGAAATAGTTAGAAATCTTAGATCCGCTCTCCAGCGAGTCATAGAGGATGATAAAAGACAGAATCCATAACCAAGAAAATTGTTCCACGTCTGATTGTCATGCACTAGGGGTGAAGAAATTGAAATGAACTGCGCTATGCATGAAAGATGACCAGGACACAAGGAGCAAGACTTTCAGATGACTATGACAAGAAAGCAAATAATTACTTTGAAATTAAGCAGTCGAGTACCCTCGAGGGACTCGTGGGCTTTTGGTTACTTGTGTTGATTTTATTTTTATGTATACCATGGCATTTTCAATAATATATTTTTAAATTCATTCTCCGCGAGAAACATTGGAATTCCATTTACTCTCATTTCGTTTTCGTCCTTTTTTAACTTTTAGTATTTTGAAACATGATCGAGAAATGTTGGCATATCACTTTAAGATAATCCATGGCTTCATCATCGATGGTTGGTAAAATAAGCCACCCTTCTGTATTTTCATTCAGTACTTGCTGCAATAGTGGAAGTCTTATTAGTGTCTTGTTAGGAATAAACGAAACAAAACGAAGTAGCCATCCTTAAGAGCACCATAAGCCTTTTGCAGTGACAATGGCTTGATTAGGTTTTTGGCTAACTATTTAGCGCTTGCAAAGTATTATAAACTTTACTTGATGAACAATACTACATCAGTACTGCGCAATAATACAGAAAAAAGTAACTATGTTACGTTACGAAATATGCTATTTAGCTGACAAAACGAACTACTTCATAACCACACGTAAAACTTTTCATGTAAAACCGACTACTAACTAGCTTTTACTTTGTCTAACACGCAGGGTATTAGTATATTTAGTAAATTTTTATTCATATAATTATGATAAAAAAGAGAGAGAAAATTTAGGTTCCTTTCATATTAAAAATGAGAATAATTCTAATTTGAAAATTTTAATTTGATTACAATAAGAAGAAAGGGATAATTATGGAGTGATTTTTGAAAAGACGTCATTAATGCGTAGGATATAAAATTCTAAAATTAATAGAATGAACTATTTAAATAAGGAAAGAATACAAATTTGAAAATTATAGGAAACATTTGTAAATATCACAATGATATTATTGTAAGCAACAAAAAATATTAAAAAAGAAAGAAAATGTGAAGCCAAATGATACTATATCATTTTCTGCTTTTGATTTTACAGACATTGTTGTATCTTGAGTAATTAGGGTTACCCACATATAAGAAAAATATCATTATAAGTCATCTCTCTAATGGTCCCCTACCGTGATGATCATGGAGGAGAAAAATTGTATTCCACCTGACTTGCTGCCCTGCTAGATTCCCATGCTTCTCTTGTTACGACAAGGTAGGTCTGATTACAGATTGACATTTCATCCATTGACAACTTTAGAAAATTCAATTTAGCCCTTTTTCTAATTCATGGCGGTCAGGGAATAGAACTTATTTATCAATGCATATACAGCCCCAAGTCCAAAATATAATTACTTTATTCATTTATCTATTTTTTTTTTTTTTGTATCTTTTCTCTTTGCTACATCAATCAGCCTTCCAGGCACTTATTAGCCACTATCTCTATCATGATACAAAACAAGATTATTTTTCTTAACAAATTAGCTGTTTTAGATGAATATTTAATAAATTAAGAATTTAATTTGCTTTCATCCAGATATAAATAAGGACAAAAAAATTGCTAGAGAGCAAGAGATAAATTTGTATTGGGAGTTTTATATAAATTTTGACACATTTAAAATCTCATTGCACTGACGAAAACAAAGAAGGGTTCTATGGCTCCATTACATATGGGAATGCGACAGGTAGAAAAATTTTAACTAACAACGCTGAAATTATTAAAAATAGGGAGAGTAAATATATTCTTAAATGAGAAATTTTTTTTTTTTTTTTTGGGTTATGTATCATATTGAAACAAGATGGTACAGTTTTCCTAGGGATAATTTCACATTCCTCCCTTGAGATTTATCGTAATTACACCTAGCTCCCTTCAAGTTTTAAAAATTACACTTACCTCCCTTATTTCAATAGTTTTGGTAACAAAAAAACCCATTTTGCTAATGTCAGCAAAAAGACTAACTTAATATCCTAAAATGCCCCTAGAACTTTTTTTACTAAAATAAGAAAAATAATTCTTGAAAAATAACAAATTAATTAATTCAACATAAAATAAAAAATAGCCATAACATTGTCCACATACTACCACGAATGCTCAACGATTATGTAGCCCAATATACCTCTCCCACTTATTTGCCTTTTGAGGATTGGTGGTAAATTTGGTGGCGCAAGGGCAACTTTGCAACAGATGTTGATGGTTGAATATTTGTCTTGAGGTTAAATTTGAAAAAAAATTGAAGTTTTTCGGCTTAGATAAACCATATTACTGAAATCTCTCCCTCTCTCTCTCTCTCTCTCTCGGAGAATTTTGATGAAACTTGAGGGAAAATTTATTTAAATCTTTAGCTGCGAAAGGAATGGTCTCGTTTGAATTTTCTCTTAATTAAATTTGTTCTTGTTGCAAATTGAGAATTAGATTGGTCGATATTGCAACCATTAGGTACTAAAATTACAATTTAGGTAGCATTTTCATCCAAAAATTAACATGCGCATGGCCTTCATTGTTATCAATCTAAATTTTTTAAATGACTTCGCCAAACTAGTTAAAATTAGCAAGTTGAGTAACCAAATTAGTTTTTTCTTTTTCTCACAAGCAAAATTAAGGATCATTATAACGATCCTTGTTCCATGTTCCAAACGTTGGGATCAAAAAATATATTTCTCCTAAATTTGAAATTGACAGTGCATTCATGCCAAAATTATCCGTAAATAATTTTAATATATCGCTGTGGAATGAGTACCTTGTCCAAAGTGATCAATCTAAAATTTTGAGTTTATATTTTGCATTTAAAATCAATACACCGTATTCATAGAGTTGAACATTCCAGTATATAAATTTGTTTGTTTAATAAGTTTAAACTGCGTTCAGATATGACTTATTTAATTTTTGGATGAACATAAACGATATTTAATTCAGGAAACTGAATTCGAATGAATGTCGAGTAGGTTGACCTTTTATATATAAATTTTAAAATTTATGCTCATCGAATCGAATTCAAACCAAATTTGAAATTTTAATGAATGTCAAATTTTATTAATATTTGACTTGATTAATTGGCAGATCAAGCCCGAACCTACTCTTATTGAACGGAACTCAATTCAAGTATTGAAACAAAAGCCATCATTCAAAGAGATATCACGTTAAGTAGGCAATGGCAGAATACTCACGAGCACCACCAATATAATTCAAGTGAAAATTGGACAGGACAATCCACAAACCAGTGCATCCTAATTTTCTCTTGAAAGTAATTCGATTGTCTCACCTATATTTTCTGCATGAGTTCGGATTTTAGCGCATCATTTCTTTATTTTAATGGGAGGGGGGAATGAGGAGGTGCAAATAAAGACTCGAATTTTACCAATTAACCGCTAGTAATCCAAAACATATTCAAATCAATGGGCCCTAGGAATTGAATAACCATTATTTAAAAAGCTATAGGCAACGAGCATCATATTTTATTCACAAGTATTGCATATACAACCAAGATTCAATAGCCAGCGAGACCCACGAGGTGCATTATTTTCACCGTCATCAACTAGAACCAAAACAACATTGTCACACCAAAAGTTGAAAAAATCTAGAGATTTTGCACTCCCCAAATCCCGCTTCATTATCTTTATTAGGACTTCTTCAGATTGACTTCCTAATTAGCTTACTTAATTAAGAGAGACTTGGAACAACAATCCTGGCTACTCTACATTAAGCAGGATGCTTGACTTGTTGGAGGGCAGATCGAAGATTTTCAACCAGTTCTTTTATTGTCACATGGACTTCTTTCTCCACCTGGAAAAGATTCGTTCAAGGGATGATTAAATAATAAGAGATCAAATTGTAAATTCGTTCCTAGACCTGTATATAAGAAGCTCACCTCAGCTATAATTGTTATGTCAAGAGCCAAACTCCCAAATGATGTGACACTAGTACTAATAACAGCAAGATTGAACTTCTCTACCTCAGAAAGTATTTTGATCAACACCCCTTTATGACTTCCGCAATGGATTCTTAGAAGAACCTTTTTATCCCACAATTTAGCTTCAATTTCGGGGAATGGCTGCTCATCTAGGCCAGCCATCTCATCTGAAGATCCTTCATCTTCAAGTAAGAGTCGTGATCTCTTCACAAGAACCACAGATTCCGTGGTCTGCTTTGTGGCTTGCCCCTCCAGTGTCTTTACTTTCTCCTGAAGATGTTTTAGGTACTCGATAGTATTTCCAAGAATTGAACTTTTATCCATCTGTAACATAAAATCTTGTCATTAAAAATTTGGATAAGATTTTGAGGAGTAAATTATGTAGAGAAATGCGTGTCTTCATAGAGGTTTGGGGAACTTGCATGCGTAGCAAAGTCTGTCTCTTTATCATTGTTTTTGTGATTAGGTAAGGAGCAAATACGATCTATATTGTTTTGTTAAAGTAAAATGTCATAGACAAGCTAATAATTCGGCATATAGTAGCATATGAATAATTTGAAATAGTTACATGAGATACTATCGTGTATGTAGTTAACATAATTAAGCTGCATTGACATGAAAAACATTGTGGTGACTAAAAGTTACAAAAAATAAAATAAAATAGTTAATTTTTGTTGAAATTATATATTTCTATGAAATATTACCATTCCATTTTTGTTTAGATTTATGGTCAAGAATAGTTTTTTCTTAGCAATGTGACAATGATGTTACTAATAATTTTGTATCTTAAACATTATTATTAGTGCATTTATTTCCTTTTCTGTTTTCTTTTTGGTGAAAATAGGCAGTACCCTGTACCTTCTTGAGGCCAGGAACTATAGCTGAAAGAGCCACGAATCGCTGGCTGAGCTGCTCGCGTCGCTTTCTTTCCGCTATTGTGTGGTCATAGATTTGTGATGGTGGCCTAACACGACCACCCGATTTTTTTGCTTTTGTTTGTACTGTAGTTTTAGTAGCCTCGGCAAGTTTTACAAATGAACCATGGGATGTCAAAACCTCAGACACTGCATCATCCTCAGGGTTCAAGGTTCCTAGGGTCACTTGTTGAGGACTTATTTCTAGCATATTTGGATTCCCAAAAGTGAGAATCATTGGACAAGAAGAAGCTTGATCAAAATTAGGCAAGTTGTGGATGGTCGAAGAGTTATAGCAATTAGGTTTGTGCTGTTTGGCTGGCCTTACGAAACCAACTGGACGAGCTTCCATCACTGAAGGTATGCACAATGTGGAAGTGGAGTTGCAGCTTGGAATCATAGTGGAGAAAGATGGGTTGCATTCTGGAAATGAAGAAGTTTGGAAATCATCGACAAGTGCAGCAGATAATTCATCACCTAAGAAGTCCATGATATCAAATTGATCCTCCATGCCCTGTTAATTAAGATTAAGCAGCGTCTATGTAAGACTCGCCTTATTTAATAAATGAAAACTTCTTCCTCCTATGTGATCTACGTGCACAAATTTGATGAAGTTAATTTTATCCTTTGTCGAAAGCCACAACTGGACAAAAGGGAAAAGCAAAAGCAAATGCAACAGAAAGCGAAAGACTCTATGCAGTTCATCTAACAGACAATCAATTCCAATTGGTTTTCATTTTTTTTTTTTTTTTGTGCCTAGTACTCGACACTAAAAAAATTCTTAACAGCCAATAGTTAAAATTATCAGAATACCTCAAAGAATCTATTGCGGGTACATTAATTATCTTTATTTAGGTAATCTTCAAGGTTATAAGCTATATATTCTAGTTCAGATAGAATAGAAGATTGAGGAAATCTTGGTTTCAGGTTTGTTTCAACAAAATTTGTGTTCCCATAATAGTAATCCTTAGATTTTATTCTCATTAACAATGATAAAGCTAGATTGAAGAATTAAATATACTACACAACAAATTAAGTAATATAAACAAACGAATGTAATATAAATTTTCCTGAGCAAAAATCTTTATTGCTTAAAGTGATTTTTACTTAATAATAAATTATTTTAGGGTTAATAACACTTTGCCCCCCTAAAGGTATGGGGTAGTCACACTTTGCCCCCCTAACCTTTAAAATATACATTTTGCCCCCTCTATGTGTCTTGTTTGACTTTGACCCACTTATATGAATTTTCTCTTCCCAAATTAACCTTATCTATTCTTAAACTAACTTTAGCTTTATGAGTTTGGGTTAATTACTTCAATGATCCTTAAACTTTTTCATGAGTGTCACTTTAGTACCTAATCTTCTAATTATGTCTATTGAGTCCCCAACTCTTATAATAGAGTTTAATTGGCCCCTATACCAATTGATGACAAAATATCCTTCTAATTATGTCATTTTATGTTTTTTTTCTCTCTTTTACTTTTTTTCATTTTTTATATTTATTTTTCTTTATTCCTTTGATTTTTCCTTCCATCGCCATTTACATCCCTAAGAACTTTGGATTTGGGACTTCACAAGTGCCATTTTCCACAAGTTAATAGGCCATGATTTAATGTAGCATAATAGACGGCTAAGATGTGTGCCAGTTGGACCAAATATGAATTGAAACAAATATAAAAAATGAGTTGATTTTAGAGGGAAAAGTAGTTACACTAAATATTGTTGGAGGGAGAAATAGGAGGAATAAAGCAAAATAAATATAAAAAATGAAAAAAGTAAAAGAGAGAAAAAACATAAAATGACATAATTAGAAGGATAATTTTGTCATCAATTGGCATAGGGACCAATTAAACTCTATTATAAAAGTTGGGAGACTTAATAGACACAATTAGAAGATTAGGTACTAAAGTGACACTCATGAAAAAATTTAAGGATCATTAAAGTAATTAACCCAAACTCATAAAGCTAAGTTAGTTTAGGAATAGGTAAGGTTAAGTTGGAAAGAGAAAATTCATACAAGTAGGTCAAAGTCAAAGAAGATACATAGAGGAGGCAAAATGTATATATCCAAAGGTTAGGGGGCAAAGTGTGACTACCCCATACCTTTAGGGGGCAAAGTGTTATTAACCCTAAATTTTACCTCTTCACCATGTAATATTAGTTGGTGCCTATAAAGTTAGTCTACAATTTGTACTAGACATGCACATAAATGACAAGTTAAGACGACCGGGGAGTGAAAAAAATAAATAAGAAGAAAAATAAAGACAAAGAGCTGACTGAAAACATCTCATCAAAACTCAATCTTTTCTTCCCTAGGAAAATCGATAGGTAACATATTAGGAGATATTGAAAGAATAGACATCTCCCCAAAATTTCCTCCAAATTACATTTACACCCGTATATTCTTACGTAGATATGATTACCCTAGCCCTAAAACATGATTCCCCAGTAATGAAATATGAACTTGTGTGTGTGTGTATGCGTGAGAGAGAGAGAGAGAGTGAGAGAGAGATATATCATTCTTCTTCTTGGATGCAATGCAATGGAGAATATTTTTAAAAAAATTAAGAATGAATGACCAAAAAACATTGTTTACAATTAGGATTTCATAGATAAAGAAAAAAAGATTTTTACTTTGGCGGATGGCAAAGTTTATCACAAGATGGACCTGTCTTATCTTCACAGGACTAATAACAAAGAAAGAAAATGTGTTCCAACTTCCGACATGCAACATTCAAATGAAGAAAACACAGCAAGCAGATACTACCAAGTCCAAGAATCCACTATGAAACCTTACCATGGATGTTCAATGTTGCTGTAAATACAGTATATCTTCTTAACTCAAAAACATCAAGAAAAGAAAAACATATTTAGCATGAATAAAATCTGTTACCACCTGAGAAAACCGCGAGTTTGCTGAATTATTTCTGCAAAAGAGCCATCATCAAAAAGAGCACATTATTTAGATAAGTGCAAAACCAGACTTTGAAAAATCAAATATTGTAAGAAAAAGAGCTCCGAGCTACAAGGAAGCTCACCTAGATCAAAATACTATGAACCCTTCTCTGCTAAGAGCTTCTCAATCAAAGACAAGAAGTTTTTTGGCAACTTATATAGAGAGATAGTGAGTAAATTATTAATGTAAATTATTGGAATGAAGAAGGCATACAAGTCAGGGGTTTGATATCAACGCTTCAAAAGAAGCCCATTGCGCCCCAGTGCAAGGTTTAAGCCTCCTTTAATTATGTAGTGCAGCTGGTGAAGAAAGGAGCGGAAACATCTCGCACCGACCAATATATACGCTATGGTTCGTTCGATTGATTTAGGGATTGTCGCCATTTTCTGCATGTGCTAATTTTGCACCATGACAAGATAAATAATTTGATCGATATTGGGTTGGTAGTAGCATTATTGTGGGGAAAATTATTAAATGAATCAAGTTTATTCAAGTGGTACATTAAAATTAATAATTTATAGTCACATGATAATAGTAGGCTATACCTTGCAAATCTAATGATATGTGATTAGTTTTAATTCCCTGGGTGAATTGCCAACTAGTTATTCTATTCAAAAAAAAAAAAAATTTTGTGGGGTCGAGTTAGACTAGGGATTTCTGTTTCTTTATGTATTCAAATCAACAATGCAAGGTAAGAATTAGCCCATATTGTTGCACCATTAACCGTTCAAAATTTCAAAATTGTATGATCAAAATTATCCTATGTATATGGATGAGGCCTCACAATTTTCATTTGTCACAATTTGATGGCTACGATTTATTGTCACAAAACGGATGGCTGAAATCTTATCATTTGGACCAAATTTAGAGTGAAAAAATACAAAAAACGATGTGGTTTTAGAAAGAAAATCAGTTATATCAAAATGCTGAAGATATACACCAAAATGCTAATGATTTACACTAAAATGCTAAAAACTTACATCGCCTCCAACTTGCGAGAAATGACCAAAGGCCCAATTGTGAGACCCCATACCCATTGTATATCAATTTTTATGCAACGTATTGAGCATGCAAAACAGTTATTTACGCACCTGTATGTATGTATATTCTGCAAAATGATTTGCAGTAAAATATTTGAAAACTTTATGCATCTATGATCATTTTTAGAACAGTTGACAAGTTCATTTTTCCTACACTAGCTCCGCAAGGTAACTTGAACCCATCTCATCTTAATTGATAAGAAAATTGATTTAGAAATCAAAGCATCATATTTAAATCCCCATTTAGTTGTGTAAAAAAAAAAAAACCACATGCTTGACAATTATTGAGTTATTGTCCACAAAGGCAACTCTCCTTTATTTGCATTATACTTTTTTGCCTAGTTCCTATATGATTTTATTTCAACTAGTGAGAAAGGCACATATTTTGTGTAATTTTTAAAAATTTTAGATAAAAGAAAATGTGAAGAAGTTATGTGGTAGTTATAAATGGTTAACGTTTGCATAAATGTGAATCTATGAATTTTCAACTTAGTGCAGATATGTTTATCATCAAATAATATAGCTTTAACATTATTAAAAAGTAATAATATAACAGTGTTATTCTATTCACATCAAATAATAGAGTTCAGGGTTTTGGATTTATTCTCCTAAAATGTTTACCATCAACTAATGTAAATACAGAGCAACAATTTAATTAATCCAAAGACGTCACCTATCTTTTAAACACGGACTGTTAATGCCCAAATCAAAATTAGCTGTCTGACAATTAAATGTATGCAAAATTGACTGTTTGACAATTAAATTATTTATATGGACATAAAAACTACATGAAACAAAGTGTGAAGTGCACATTGTGGGTGCTATTCTTGGCACGTAAATTGTCTCTATTTGCTAGCAAGTAAAAATGGATAAATGGGGACAACTTGCACGATAAGAGAGAGGGTGCAAAATATTATGTGCTGTTCTCGGTAGCTTTTTTTTACCTGATTTTAGCTTTTGATTTTTAAAAAATTTATTTTATGATATTCTCAACTAATTTTTTTTACTATATTTGTGAATTT
The DNA here is from genome assembly GCA_024721245.1 of Mitragyna speciosa. Lineage (NCBI taxonomy): Eukaryota > Viridiplantae > Streptophyta > Magnoliopsida > Gentianales > Rubiaceae > Mitragyna > Mitragyna speciosa. The sequence continues at coordinate 20,959,045 of CM045558.1, forward strand.
TTTAAGCTAAAATAAGAAATAACGGATTTTTAATTTTTTTAAAATTAATTTTTATAAAAATTAGAAATTATTAAGAAGAAGCCCCTGAGCCTTTAGAGGTACAAAGTGGTAATGATTAATAACTTTAAGATGCATTAATATATAAAGTACACAATCTGTTTCACATCTGAGTACTAAATTTACCATCTAAGTACTAGATTTAGTCTTAAAAAAATGGCAAATAGTGAATGAATTATTTAAGATAAGTTCCAAGACGTTTTGCTACATTCATATATGGTACAAAATAGCAATGTAAACTCCCTGTTCTTTTTTATCAGACGTACCGATACATCTGCGCATATATCCCTACAATACTGTATAATTATTGGGGTCTAATTGTCCTAGTCATTCATTTCACTTGTACAGCATCTATAGATAATGTCTAAATTTCAATTGATAGGCTATGTACATGTGTGTGTGTGTGTATATATATATACACATATTTCAATTGATCTCTTTACAATAACGAAATGATGGCCCAATCGTTTTGGTCCAAGATCAAAATTTTATAGAAATCTATTTTCGGCTGTCTTGCTGTTCCTTCTTGGCCTACCTCCCAATTCTTTGATCTATAACCACCTCAAATGAATTGCTCAAGAGGTAATAAATTAAGAAATAGAGTAGATGCTTAAATAATAGGGAGAATTCATTATAAACATCCCTAAAGATTTTTGATAATTTCACTTAGCACCCTGAGGTCTTAAATATTACAGGTATCTCCTTTGTTATGGCAAAATAACTACAATACCCCTCAAGACTTAATTTACATTCACATATCAAATAGTAAAAGGAAATCAAAAAATAAAGGAAAAAATTATAAAACAAGAATATGGGTGAGCATGCTGGGGTGTAGTGGGACGAAAGAGAGATGATGGATGGATTTGATTTAACTAAATTTGGCGCAGTGGATGAAGGTGGAAGAGAAAAATGGGAACAATTTTTTTTAGGCTATCAAAAATTATTTTTTTAGTATTTTTTGAACTAACAATTTTTCATGGTAATAGTGGTGGTAGTGCCAGTACTGAGAGATGGTGATGTTAGTGTTTGGTTGTTAAAAAAAATGGCATATAATAGTTTCTCTTTTTTTTTTTTCAGAAAGGGTAGTTTTGGATTTTTATTTGAAATTTTTTGTTACTCAAATTGTAAAAGTATGGGAGATAAGTGTAATATTTAAAATTTCAAGGGTGCTAGTCTCATGGGAGTTATTAAAATTATCCTTTAAGGGTCTTTAAGGGTGTGTTTGGTTAATGGGATGACACGGGATTGGATTACTAACTCCATGTCATCCAATATTTAGTTACATTTTGAGAATAAGATTACACATCCTATATAACCAAACTAATTCCATGTACATGGGATAAATAATGCCATAAGTATTCATCATCCTGGGATGACTCTTAGATGAGTTTATAAAATTGTTGACTGATTTACCTCTACCACCACCATGTGCACCACCATTACTACCACCACCATCGTGTATCGCTACTTCTACCACCATGTGCATCATTGCTACCACCACCATCAAATTGCACTGCTATCACCACCACAACCATCAATCACAACCATCATTCACCACTATCACCACTGAGCACCACCATTTATCACTATCTACTATTGTACACTAGTACCACGTGCACCGCCTTTGCCACTTTTATTTAATACCATCACCACCATTTATCATCGTGCATTACCACGACTATCTGCTACCGTACACCACTACTATTATTATATCAAAATAATATTGTAAATTTTAGGTATTTTAGTTAGTAAAAATGAAATTCAAACTCAAAATAAACACGATGATATAATTTTTTAAAATATCCCATCAAATCCAATATCAACCGAATATTGAATAACTGAGGTTATTAATCTGGGGATGACTCATCTCAGGATTCGTAGTCTGAAAATGAGTTATCTCATTTCAACGATCGAATTTAGTATCAACCAAATATTGAATAACTGGAACTATTAATTCAAGAATGACTTATCCCAGAATTAGTAGTCTTAGGATGAGTTATCTCATCTCATTCATGAACCAAACAGACCCTAATAGTATAGGGATTAGTGTGTGTTGAACTAGTTATATAAATCTTGCATAATGGTCCATATACCGAAGATGTCAACTCAATTTATGGTCATATCCCTTACCCTAAAAAAAATAAAAAATAAAAAATAAAAACACTAACCTCTCCCATGCATCACCAAGCAACTGCAGCAATATTATCCTTCAAAACCCCATCCAAGACATCTACTGTAATTTTTTGCTTAGTGGCGACACAACACTCTTACTATGAAGAAAATACTCGGGTGGATCGAATCTATGGGTATAGTAGAGATTGAGCTACTGGAATTCAAGGGACTCCCTTGAATTCCGATGGTTCAATTTCGATCGTTGAATTCACAAGTCCACGTCCTTTTGAATCCACCTAAGTATTTCCCCGTGTGTGGTCATTATAATCATCAAGCCTTCCGAAACCATTTTCGTACTTGTTCCAGCCATCCACTAACGCAGTGACTTTCCCCAGAATGCATAATCGTCTCTGGATTTCAATAATGAAACCGATAAGATTTGTTTGTATTCGTTTTTTCAACTATATGTCATCATTCTGCACCTTATATGTGCATCACTTTTGGATAACAAGGTTGCCATCAAATTGTGCCGTTCCTTTTGTGTCATAGAGTTAATGATTACATATAAAGAAATTTCAATTTCATCTGAACTACAGTTTTTTGGACTTGGTGCCAGGAGAAACTTAATTGGTTGGGTTCCTGTACAATTACTTGTCTCTCCAATTATTTATGCATTTATCAATAACTAAATAATCAGCAATTTTTCAATATAATATTACTGTAACATCGTTATTTTATTTTGATGAGTAGATAAAGGAAAATGCTTTGATGGTGAAAAATTATCGAAAGAAATTATGTTTTTGAAGAAAATTGGCAAGTTTTTATTCGAACTTATTACTTTTATACGAAACTTATCATATTTATTGAGTGTACTAGTAACAAAGAATAACTGAATCATTATCTGTAAACCAACATATTTTAAGATCTAGTCCACTAGAAATCTTTTTGTTATTCAGTTTGCACAAAATGTTTGATGGTGCAAAATGGAGCAAAATTGTGTCCAAGATTCTAACGTTCAATCAAATGGCAACATTTAATCAAGTTAGTCTCAATTTTCACATATAACTAAAATAAACGAGGAATTACATTAGAGAGATATTGGATTTCAAGAATGATTTGATGATTCTTTTTATTTGAGTGTAATGGAGAGAGAGAGATAAAGGAGCTCGTTCTGTATCATACGCATATTGGAAACTTTCAGTGGTTTTATGGTCTACATTTGTTGCATTGCCTCTTTAGAGCAAAAGTAGGCAGATTTGTACCTAGCTCCTTTCATAGCTCAATTTCCTTCAGACAGAGGATGTATCTTCTTTCATCATTAATTTTAGTACACTATTTCTTTTTTAGTAGGTAGACATTCAAGCACAAATATTAGAATAATAAAACAATGCCCACAAGGCATGAAACAAGTGCCCCATGAATGCCACGTATCGAGGTTTTATTCGAACAGTAAATTATCTTTTAAGTGGAGGAAGATCAAGGTACCACGGCACCCAGCAAGTAATGGAAATGGAACGATAAAAGAAACAAATTGGTTTTTAAGCTCTTTGACGATGAAGTCGCACAAAAGAGAGAATTCATTTTGCTTACAGACTAATTTAAATTCTTTGGTTATCTTCTTGAGATAATTGCTTAATAGTTATCAGAAATTTTACATTATCGATGCGAATTAAGCACCTCTCTAATAATTACTAATATTGTTAAAGTGATTATAAAATAGGGAGTCAAGTATACACTTTTTTTTAGTTGTCGTACCATACTGTTATAGCTCTATAGAATTTTTCAATAATCAACTATGACTTTGAGACCCTCCCTAGTCTCGATGGTGCAGTGGGTTCATCTCAAAATTTGCAAGAAATGGTGTGTTGAGAGATCTCTGCCTTCCCAACATGGACTGAAGATCCGAAATGGATAAGTGATAGTGAACTGGTCAATCACACAATCATTCGAAAACGGATAAGTGATAGTGAACTGGTCAGTCATACAATCATTCTTTCGAGCATTGATATAGTTGTGGTCCTTAAATCTGACAGACTTTGTGGATTGGAACTTGGAATCTGTCCCAATTTGCAAGGAGACTGTCTTAGCAAGCAATTTTACCAATGTTTTTAGAACCGGACCGGCCATTGAACCGGAGAAGGCGAGGTTCACGGTCGGACCGGTCGGACCGATTGGACCTGTGGTTCGACCGCTTTTTTTTTTCCCCCGACAATTATATAAGAAAATTTTCAAAAATAATAGTTGAAACTTAGAAAATCATGCATATCATCACAAGTTTTTTTATAAAATTATTACAAACATAAATAAGATTAATAAGCATAATTCAAATGCTAATTAAAGTACATACTTAGTTTCTCTCACAAATTTAAAAAGATTCATAAAACAAGTACCAAAAAGTCTAAGTACTTATTATCAGCATTTTCATTATCAGATTTATAACTAATGCTCAAAGTTTATAATTTCAATAACAAAATCCCTCCATTGTCATCACAAGCCAACAGCACCCATAATTATCACTGCTTTGACAACTTCAATTTAACCTAAAAAAGTAAAAAAGTTCAACAAAAATATAGAAGTCCAGTTTCATCAAACTTAAAAAGAAAAAAAAAAGCCGACTAAAACAAATAAACACAAAGACTTGGCAGTAGTGGTATTGGGACTGTATAGTAGTACCCATCTTATATTAGATGTTAATAGACAATGGTTAAGAAAGGATAGGTGAGATGAAGAAAAAGATTGCAAGACAATTGCTTGAGTTTCTAGTTAAAATTTAAGTGCCTAAAGATTTAATTTTTTGTTGAAAAACTAGTTTATTGCTATTAACATAGTTATGTCTCCAACGGCAACACGGCAATAGAAAACTTCCTTGGTAATAGTTTACCCCTATAAGCAGTGGTGCTACACAGTTGTTTTTAGCTAAATATCACCATCTTCTGCCCCAAAAAGACCCAGCTAAAGTGCATTTTGCATTTATATTATCGAGGGATACTTAACATCTATACAAGAATTGAGTTGTTTTTAATCACTTTGGTACCTTTTGACTAGAATTATCACTGAGAATAACTAATTCCAGATCATGTTTGCAAACCATGAGCTGAAAGAAGTCCCACTGACAGACTTGATTCTAGGAAATTTGAACTAAATGTAACTATCTTACATCTTTTATGCTCTTTGGGAGATTTTAATTATCATCGGTAATGTGCAGTTACACATTCAAAGATTATGATTTTATAATATATCACGCTAGCATTGTGAGTAAATATGTTTATAAGCATTGTGATGTTACAGTATAATAGTCATTTACCACTAAGAACTATCCAATCAAAACGTCTCTATTTCATAGCACCAAGCAGGCCCTCCCCCCACCAATGACTAATCTAAATTTTGCTCCCACATCAGTAAGCATAAAAAGAAATTGGTTAAAAAATCCAGATTGCGGACAAAAGGAAAAGGGAATAAAATTGAAAACGAGAATAAAAATAATCTTGATTCAAGCCAGATTTTACGAGTAACTAACAATATTAAAGCCAAAAAAATTTGTTTTGAAATTCATTAGTCAAATATGGACAAACCAAACACTAATCCTAATCAGTCAGCATATAATTACTACTAATTCATATCTAAACATACAACTGCGTCGCATAAAGGAGGGGGAAAAACTGTCACAGAGGGAGGGAGAATGAGAAAGTACATGTCAATTTAACCTTTAAAAAATGTCCACAACTTGATCTTTCCAGTAGTTAATCAAGTTCGATGTCTTCAACCAGGGAAATACTTCTTTTAGACCTTCTTCCAAGATTCTAGGGTTATAATACAGCTCTGCCTTGTCTTCATCAATGAAATACTTCAAGAGTTAGAAATTGACCAAATAATCAAGAAGAATACACATCAGTCTACAATTACTGCATAGTGAAGAAGTAAAAGTCTATGTTTCGGTTGATCAGTAGCTTATGTATTTTCGTTAATGGTACTAAAGAAAAGTGTGGTGTATTCATCACCTAGGTAAATAAAGAATAGGATTGCCTACATCATTCACCGTCTCTCAACCAATTTGTTTCATTAAACCATCAACTGATGTTGATTTCACGAAACTGCAAAATCAACGTCAAGAGTTTAAAAACTTTACCATCCCAAATTCTACTTTTTTTCCTGATTAAATTCCTATCAGAAAATTGTTTGAAGTTCATGAATAATTTTAACTTTTATTAGTTCAAAATTTTCTTCGAATAATTTTTTCCTTAAAAAAGATTAAATTTTTCAATGATTTAAATTTCTATTTTACTAGTAATTTTTTTCTAAAGAGAAGCAGTCAATCATCCGACTTTGTGCTATAACATACATGTTCAAAAGCTGATTCTAAGAACCAATTAATTAATGTGATCAAACAATGACCCAAAAAAAATTGAACTTACCTACTGTAGAGAAAAACAACCCACATCTTCTCTTGAACGCAGGTTGAAGAAGTTGCGGTTGGTAGCGAATAAAGATGAACAAGGTTGGATTAAGAATTAGATCAAAGAGATTGGGGAAAGATTGACATCAGAGAAAGATTGGGAGCTTCTGGTGCAAGTCGGTAGGGAAAGAACGAGCGGCTAGGGTGAGTGAAAGAGGAAAATGGGTTTTGTGTTAAGATTTTGTTTTAATTTTTTTTAATAACTAATAATATGGAAAATCTAAAAAACCGTCAGGTTCCGGTTTTACCGGTTCGCACCGGTTCTACCGATTCACATCGGTTTAACCTTTTATAACGGCTTTTGAACAGGACCGGACCGGTCACCTGACCGGTTCGCGGTTGAACCGGTCAAACTCGGCCGGTCCGGTCCGGTTCTGAAAACATTGGAGAAAAGTAGCACAGAGTATCCAACGGTAGTTTCGCGTTATTTAGAGGGATAATTTCACATATTTTCCATGAAGTTTGCAAAATTGCACCTACCTCTCCTCAAATTTTAAAAATTATTCTTACATCCCTTTGATTTATATTTTTCATAACAAAAAAAAATCCATCTTTATAATGTAACCTAAAACACCAACCAAACATTGAATTCCTTAACGTCTTAATTTCACTCCTTGCAAAAGATTTGATGTGAGCAAGTTAGCTGTTATCCATAATAAACGCTTTTAAAGAAGCAGCAGCATTGTCTCAACAATGGTTACTGGCTTGAGAATTGAGATCATTCAATACTTTTGGATTAGTACATCTAGGCAATGCAGTTTTGTTCAAAAAATTAATGGTCATCTTTCTCAAAAAAAAAAAAAAAGGTTAATGGTCATCTAATTAAAGACAATGAAGTATGACATCACTCGAGAAAGGTACTTAATAATTATAATCAAGAAATGGGGTATCTTATTCTTGTTTTTATTGACAAAAATCACTTTAGTTTGTCTATTAAGTGAATGTGGACTTAGAACTTTAAAGGCATGTTGGACTTGTTACAAACTTACAAAATCAAATGTCAAATATATCTGCAAGATAGCTTTCAAAATGACCACTTTTTGTCGAATTTACCAACTACCAATCCTTTGGCGGCTTTACAATATCAGTAAATGGAACTAAAAGAAGCCTTTAATCAATTTCAAAAAGAATACATGCTATCTACAACCATAAATCTAGGAAATTTGTAGAATTCCTGAGTGTTTGGAGTCGCATTTTTTAAAACTTCCTTTTTTTTTTTCTCAGCAAGAAAACAAAATGATACAAACCTCTCGTCCATTTTGCTTTGCTTTAGTGGAAAAAAAAATAAAAATTTGGACTTATAATAACAGATGTATTGTAAGAATACCCTAGAATGAGAGTACAATTTTGTCAAGATTTTTTCCGTCCGACCACATGAGCTTAATATTTTGTCCTTCTAACTTGTGACAAAAGTTTTATACATTTTGTACTTAAAAAATTTTTCCAACTCCTTATCTTTGATAAAATGTGAATAATCATGACCCAATTGTTTGTTAGACAAGTCGAAGCCTCAGCTTTTCTCTAAAGAGTTAGAGGAATTTTTTCTTTTTTAGTTGGAGGAAATTATTCACGTACTTGCAAGATATTAGACTCATATGAAGAGGCTTTGCAATTGGGCTCAAAAGATCAATCTCAACAATTCATTAATGTGATTTGGACTGAACAAACATTGGATGAGGACTTCATGGGCCACACACATGGGGAGCTTGAGGAATTGAAGTCCAATTGATGGTTTTGTAGGCTTAATGGACCGCCAGCCCATTAGGGTTTATTAGCTACGAATTTTTAAAGTTTTTAGAGTTGTAATAGACTTAGTTATTTTAGTTAAATCATGCTTTGTTTTGGTAGTTTCATTAGTATAGGTTTTGTCTTAGAAGTTAAGTCTATTTTCACAACTCTAGAATGTTCTTTGTAAGCCTATTTATAGGCTATAATTTTTAGTTACGATTTTAATATAAGAATTATTCAAAAAAATCGTGTGTTTTCTCTATTGTGAGAACTTTCTTGGTTCTTTGTCGATTAAGAACTACTCTTGGTCTTATCAAACTTGCTTGTGGCGACCACCAACTTCGCTTAGAGTTTTCTTACGAATATTTTAATTCAATTTACGACGAATTTTTTTTGGAATTATTTCAATATGCCGTCTCAATCAATTTTTTAACCGATATAACCCAGATGCTTTTCTTCACCCCGAAACCATATGTTTGTCCAACGTGTTTTGGGGTGGTAATTCTTCATTTTCTTGTACATAATTTTTTTTACCTACATTTAAAAAAATAAAGGGGAAACCATTGTCTCAATGAGTGTTTACAATCGTTTTCGTAGATCTGATGTTCACAATGATTTTCATAGATAATCTATCAACAAGAGACTGCTAATTGTGAAATTTAAATCTAAGAGATAATTCTTCTCGTTTTGATTTAACAATAGTTACACGTGATGAATTATTAAAAGTTAAATTGCAAATTGGCCAGTAAAATGCCTCTAATTAAATTATATTAAGGCTTAATTCAAGAGTTTTGAAGGGGAAGAAAACGGATGTGTTAAGCTAGGAGAGAGAAGAAAAGATAATGAAATATTTTCTCTTCTGTAACAGTATTTGTGAAATAAATTGCATGATTATAAACTTATTAATATTTTTTTTTGAGCAATCTATACTATTACATTTGGGGAGGAGAATGGTCGGTGGAATTCGAACTCTCAATCTTTGGGTGGAGTCATAGAGCTCTAACTGTTCGACCTTATATTCGTTTCATAAACTTATTAGTTAAGTCTTCATCATAATCTCTTGTTTACATTTTTTAAGGTACTATTAACATTACAAAGTTACTTTATTTTCTTAGTAAAAATATGGCTGTGATGCTTTCAGCCCAAAAGGCTGAGAAAATTTAAGAAAAATATGGCCTTAAGAAGAATATGGCTGTGATGTGAGCCCAATATGTTAAGAAAATTAATAAAAAGTTTCCTTGGCCCTGAATTCATGTTGGGCCAAGTCCAGGAAACAATTCAGCCAATCCAATACAAAATTCACTATCCTTCTTTCCGGTGATATTTCCAGAGCACCCCCGTAGTTTCTACTGAAGCAAAAGAAATGGCGAGCATTTTGCAAGTGCCAATAACGTCGTCGTTTCCCTGCTCCTCCTCATCTTCATCACCGTCGCTCAAACGACGTAGTTTCTCCAGAAAACTCCCCGCAATTAAGTGTGCTAAAATTCCAGTACCACCGATAAACCCTAAGGACCCTTTTCTCTCGAAGCTGGCTTCCGTCGCCGCCTCGTCTCCGGAAACACTCCTCAATCGGCCGCCGAACTCCGATACGCCGCCGTATTTGGATATCTTCGACTCGCCCAAACTGATGGCCACTCCCGCCACGGTACGAGCTATTTTTCCTATTTTTGTTTTCTATAAATTTGAAGATAAATTTTTGCTAATTATTATGAATATTATTTGTAAATAATTTAACTTAATTTTTTGGTGAAAACTTATTGAAATGTGTGTTTATGATTGCTTTGGCAATTTTTAATATTTTATTTAAATTGGTGGATTTTTTTTTTCCAGGTGGAGAGGTCTGTTTCGTACAATGAACATAGGCCGAGGCGGCCCCCACCGGACTTGCCGTCATTGTTGCTCCATGGTAGAATAGTGTATATTGGCATGCCGGTAAAAAGTGTTAATTTTTTTATTGCTCTGATCAAAATAGTGGTGAAATATATCTTTTGTAATTAGCAATGCAGAAAAGTTGTTGTTTTATCTGTTTAATGTCTGTCGAGCCGTTATCTGGTGGTTCACTTAAAAGGTTTTAATCCAAAAAATGAGGCAAATGATTAGATATGTGCTAAGAGAATCAAATTGCTGCTACATTTTATACAGTGATTGTGATATTCTGGAAAACCTTAATGGCGTTAAAGTTCAGCAGTTCGGTGCATTTTTGCCCTTTATTTGCTGCTGCCCCCGGGGGGAGGGGTTGGGTGGGTGGGTTTTGTTCTGGGGACTAGGAAAACTAGTCGGCCAGATTAAGGTGATTCAACGATTTGTTTCAGCTACTTTATTACAATGAAACTAAATCACAAAAAGAAAAGAAGAGTGTTGCTGCTTTAAAGATAAATGCACAAAGTGTGTTGAATAGAATACCGCATACCATGAACGTTCAAGTTGATGATTGGGGCGATAGAACTGAAATTTTATTGTGCTATCGAATGCAAAAGCTTTTGAAAGTGGTTTGGACCTTAATCAACATGTTTGGAGGATTTTGATAAAAAGTAAATGAGGAATGCTAAGGTGTGCGGAAAGTGCAGGTTTTGAATATTTTGCTTTTGTTGGTTATGGGTTTCAATCAAACTTTTGACTTTCAGTGTCTTGTTGGAAAACTCAATTTTTGAAGATATCGCATAGGATTGTTTGATGAGAAGTTGGCTTGTGTTTTGGGGTACACTGGAAAATTTTGTGCTACATTGTTGTTCGTCATTAGCAAGTGGAGCTACCTATATTCAAGAATGGGTCAAAGAGAGATGCCTGCAGCTTATGACTTTTAGCTCATTTCATTAATATGGGAATGTAAATGCTTTTAAAGGGCAGCAGTAAACAGCAGCTAGTTCCAGGCTGTGCAAATTGCTTAATGTCACCTGGTATCTTTGTAGGCTATGACTTCCGGTTGATGGCCGAAGTTTTTTAACACCCAAGATGAATTTCTTGCAGCTTTTCTGTGTCTTTTTGACGGAGAGAGGTAGATCCACATAGTTATTTAAGAATGCAGGGGGCAAAGTAGCTTCTTCTTTTGAAGTACAATTGAATATTACTTTCAAGTTTTATTCCAACAGAGTAATTAACAAAATTTGACTTCTGCGGGTTTATATTTTTTAATTTATACTAAAATAGATCTTTTCATTATTTGAGAGTTAAATAGTAAATGACTGAGATAAAGATAGAAAGCATTATGAGTAAAACATTTTAATTGGTTTCCAGTGCCATGTACTTGTTGTACTATACCAGGATGGTAATTGTAAGGCAAACTGTTGACTCTCAAAGAACTTATATTGAGGCTATGCATATGCGATGTGCTGTTTATATTCAATTTACAAATGTGAAAATTAAAAGCATGAGTACGCCTTCCAAAAAGTTTCCGAAATTCGATGATCTATATTGTGAAGCAAACTAAATGATTTTCTGGAAGCAGAACTGTGGCCATTTGGCATTTCCACATTGTGAACTCGCTTATTTTAATAGGTTTTTGTTATTATCTTCTTAATGCATGATTTGATCTATAGAGATTTGTCCAATCTTTTTTGCTTTACCAGTTTTGTTGTATAATGTGGTGATAAAACCGGTTTCTTTTCAGTTGGTGCCAGCAGTCACTGAGCTTGTAATTGCAGAATTAATGTATCTACAGTGGATGGATCCGAAGGAGCCAATTTTTCTGTACATAAATTCTACCGGAACTACTCGTGATGATGGTGAAACGGTGAGCCTCTTTTTTCATTCCTCACATCCAACAATGCTGTATTCCTTTGAGTTTTTATTGTTATTGTTAGTTGTGTGTATCTTTAATCCCAATGCAGAATTAATTAGGGTATTCCTTTCATATTTGCATCATGAATCTCAAAGATCATGCTTTTTCATCTCAGATGGTGTTAATTGTTTGTTCTGTTCTTTTTTCTTTTAAATGTGGCATTGAGTGAATTTAGAAGCTTTTAACAAAAAGGGAATTTTAAACTGGATCTTCCCCAAAACAGGAAAAGATAGAATGGTATTATAATTGTAAAATAGTTTATCTAGAGAAATAGATGCTGAGTGAAGAAAATGAGAAAATAAATTATGATCTTGGTTTAATTTAATTAGCTGGTGCACCAGTTTTTTATTGTAGACTGAGATGAGATTTGAAGACAAAAACCATCAATAACCGACTGGATGCTCTGAGATACAGTTTTTGTTGATTGATAAAGATTTATTTTGGCTTTGCTATTTCTCATCTGCATGCTTCTGTTTGCTGCTCTAGAAATTTTTGACCACCACCCCCCTTTCATTAACATGTGTGGTGGGGGATGTTTGGGAATTTACTATTGCAAGTCAAACATATTATAGACCACTTTTTCCTCAAGTGTTTAATCTTTTATTTATTTCTGTACTTCAATAAGGATTTTTATTTACATGTCTGAGACTGCCATTTTTCCTGTGTAGAATTTCTTTACTCATGCATTTGAAATAATATTAACATACCATGTGATTTTCAAGTAAAGCAAGTTTTGGAATTTTGACGTTTTAGGTTGGTATGGAAACTGAGGGTTTTGCAATATATGATGCAATGATGCAGTTGAAGAATGAGGTAAGCTTCTTGCATTTTTCGTGTTTACCATTAGCCATTCTCAGCATTGAGTTGAATGAAGCTGTTTTGTTGATTTTAACTAATAACTAAATGTATTGTGTGAACTATATAGAGCTAATGTCCTGAAATTGTTACCATCTCTGTTGAGAATAGTTGATCCGCAAATCAAGGTTTTGTAGAGTGCCTTTTATTTCCTTGTTCCTCACCACTTTGTGAAACCATATACAGATACATACTGTGGCAGTTGGAGCTGCTATAGGTCAGGCATGTCTCTTACTTGCTGCGGGAACCAAGGGGAAAAGGTTTATGATGCCACATGCTAAAGGTATGCTGCATTTCATCAAATCTGGTTTCACATGCAATTTCGCATGCTCTCACTCCCATCATTTTTGCTTAATAATAATTTTGTGCTTACTTTGAGGTCTGCTCCAGCTATGATTCAGCAGCCTCGTGCACCATCATCTGGGTTAATGCCAGCCAGTGATGTTTTTATTCGTGCAAAGGAGGTTAGTTGAAGCTTATATGTGGCGCTTTCTGAGTTAAATTGATGATGGGATAATATATGGTCGGTCTTGGTAAGAACCAACTTGAGGGTTTCTGTTGGCTTTATTACAGGCATCATATTTTGATGGCATTTTGGAGTGAATTTTAATATTCATGGGAAGAATTTTTCTGTAGTTCCCTTGATTCCTGTTGATGGTCAATAGAAGCAATAAATTCTGAAGTTAGCATGTCTTAAAAGATATAAGATATTTGTGCTTATTTATTATAAAAAAAAAATGCTGATGATTATATCGCCTCTTCCAGAAGCTGTCTTTTAGGTAATAGAAAACTAGTTTATTTGGTGTATAAACTTGTTAGTGCAAATTCAGAGGCAGGAAAAAAGGCTTTGTGTAACTAATAGAAGTTCATACAATGTGTTTGAGAGGACTTTTTTTATTGGGGAGGCAATGAGCAACAATTTTTGTACCTTCCATGGGAGTTATCTATTGGATAGTCTATAACCAATTGCAGAGTTGGTTGGAGACAGACCAGTTGAGAAATTGCCAAGCGACTCCCTTGAAAAAGAACGGAGTCTATTCTTTCTACCAATGAAATGAACCACTGCAAGAAGTTTCAAATGTCAATGGTTTTGTATTATGAGCTTAAACGATTGTCTTAAATGGTCTTGAACACGCTTCTAGTTTTGTTAGCAATCATAGTACATCTCATATTGATTTTCCATTATTTTTCTAATGATCTCACTGTATTGTTACGAGTATTATGTTATCTGTCACTTAATACCACGATCATGTTATTACCTCCTAATCTGTCTGTTTAATTTCATAGCTCATGGGGTTGATGCATTGATAAGAGTAGCCTGTGTAGGCCCTTGTCTTGGATTTGAACTGCACTTTTGCACGCACACTTTGTCGCACTTACTGAACTGAACTGTCACATTTATGTGAACTTTTTGTGCTTATCATGCTTTTTGGTTTGTGTTTAATCTTTCTTGTTAAACTTTTTCTTTGTTCCATATTTATGTCTCATCCTTAGTGTCTTTGCATTTCAAAATAAGAATGCCTTATGCAAGGTCATGTGTGCTTCAGAAAGCTTCCATCATCAGCTTTGTTAATTTAACAGGAGGATTCTGGGTATAATCTGCCTTAGATGAGGTCCATAAGCTCACACATATGTACTGAGTATGATATTTCATTGCTGACATGCAAAATCATTCTGAAGTCTTCTATAAACAGCCATAGCCTCTTTTTCATGTTTTGAGTTAGTGAATTTTTTTCAACTGCAGTGCTTGAGTACTTGTTTCCATGTTTATGTTTTCATTGCGTGTTATAGCAATCCTTCGCTCTGAGCATCATCCTGGTGAGGTACTATTTAACGTAGAATTTTTGAACATGTAGCATCATTTCTGCTGCAATTCTCATGACATAAGTTTTTGGAATTTCCATGTTATGCGAATAACCTGCAATGCTCCCTTTCCAGCCTTTGCTTGAAGTTAACTCAACTCCCCCTGGTTTCACCTTAACAGTATCTGCAAAACTAGGTTCATGGTTATCAATGGACTCTGTCTGAAAATTATCAGATAGGGATTCTCCTTGTACGTTTTACTCGTCATGTCCTTGTGAACTTCACATTCGAGTGAACCCTGTCTTCCATCAAAAGCTACTGGCTGTAAAAATTTTATACTTAAAACTTCCATCTCCTTTCTTTAGGCCCTCCTTCAAAACATTACAATTTAATTGCATACATTTGTTTGGCGCTATTGCGATGCATGTTGAACATTTTAGGAATGTTTAACCTGATTGAATTTTTATTGCAGGTAATAATTAACAGGGATACTCTTGTTGAACTTCTAGCCAAGCACACTGGAAATGTGAGTATGCCACCACCAAATTTGTATCTCTAGTTTTGATTTATTAGCAAGCATACAGGAACCAATTGTTGAAATTATATATTGCCAGTCAACTGAGGTGGTCGCTGATGTCATGAGAAGACCATTTTATATGGACTCTACCAGGGCTAAAGAATTTGGTGTCATTCGACAAGGTAAATAGCTGATCTCTTCTCGATGATTTATATTCTTGAGATTTAAGCCCAACTCAATTTGACAAGACCTATGCTATTTATTTTGAACCACTTGAGCAATAATATTTTTTAATCACCTTCATATAGGCAAACTTTGTTTCTGAACTTTTGTTAGTTAACAGAAAATTTTTGTTTCAGATACTCTGGCGGGGTCAAGAACAAATAATGGCAGACGTTGCCCCTCCAGATGAATGGGACAAGAATGCTGGAATTAAAGCATTTGATGCAATTTAACTTTTTATCCAGGTAATTGCTTACCATATATGTTTCTTTTATGTTCACCTAAAGTGTGATGCATTGCAAGTGGAATGGTTTTATACTGAAAGTGGATTAAAAGCGGTCTGGAGCTTCAGGCTCCTTTGAATTCTTTTAGGTGTTGTGACATCCTTTGTTAAACCCAAAATTACAGACATTTATTCTGTTATAAATTTTCAAGTGGACCTTATCCATCATGGATTTGATGAATGTAAATTGAATCAATTAGAATAGAAGAATATTAAATATGAATTTTAGATGTTTTAAGAGGGTGTATCATGTAGCAGTTAAATCATGGAACGATTGCATTAATATTTTTGTTTGGTGAAAGGTAAATCAATAATTTGTCTCAAGCTGTTAACTACATATATGTATGCCTGTGTCTGATGCTACTTATCTGGTCGGATGCTTAAAGTTCAGTAAATTTTAGACATTTCATCTTCATAGAACATAGAGAAGTTACTCTAGTACTTTGAGAAAGGAACTAAAGTAATTCGGCGCCGTTTATCTTATATGCTCAAAAGCTGGGCTTTCATTTTAATGAACTTTCTGTTTGGAAAAAATGTGATAAGTACAGGATAGCTTCTAGCAATCATTCATTGTGTAGAGACTGTGCATTTAGTATTAATTTTTTGATAGGTTAAATGAATTTTGTCTTCTGAAAGTAGGTACCAACATACCATGTGATCTCTTGTTTAGGATTGGTGATTTTTCTGGCTGAATGCATAGATTACTACCACCACAGCCTATGATCCGGCTGGATGCATAGGTTACTAGCATTACAACAAAAGCTTTTGTTAAAAAAAGCATTTCGGTATCTGAGGGAACTATCTGCTGTAAGCTAGGATTCAAAGCGGATGCATCAGCTGGTTCAAGATTGTTTTCAATACCCAAATTTTAAGGAAACCAGGAAATTGGCGGAAAAGTTGAAATAGTTTCATACTTCATGTCAATGGCTTGCGAAAAGGTTTTTAGACTGTACAAGTATGGACTTTGAGTTGTACAAGCTTTTAGCTAAGTTTTATGAGTTAGCTTATGTTTTCGCTTTTGTGTATAATAAAATGTCGAGATGTTGCATTAGATTGCTGTTTCATCTAGATGAATTAATTGATGCTTATAAACAAGCTTGTTATGAATTATAATTTTTGTTTGCTGGATTATGCAAAGGAAGTAAAACTCTTCGTCAAGATGAATCATTGGTATAAGCAAATGAGACATTATACACACGCGTATTAAAAAGTACATGTAATTTCTGGGTCACGCGCTAGTTCTTAGTGAAAATGCTAAAGGCATCAATTGGATAATTAAAAATATTTCCAACTGACGGGGTTATCCAACGGACCAAGTCCGCCTCCGAGTATGCATGAGCATGCATTGAGCAAATAATTTTTTTTTTTTGTTTTTAGTTAAGTATTTAACATTCTAACTTACGTTTAACCCATTCTAGAAGATGGTTCAACTAGACTTGAGGGGGTCAATGAAGTTGAAATAGAATAGTTTCTTTTTTGTCTGTTGCTCATTTTTTCGGTTATGTTTAATACGATGAAATAATCAAGTAAGGATTTTTTTTAAATAAATTTGGTCTACATAGACTCAATGGTGAGAATGAGAGTTACCAAGGCTCTTTGGTGGCCTGGTCTATATAGATCTAATGGTCGAGATGAGAGCCACAAAGTCCACGTAGAAATGTCTCAAATGAGACTTAGAAATTTCATATGTATATACATGGGCGATAATGTCAGAAACTTCCCATCATGTTTTTGACAATTTCACTGGAAGGTCATCGCATTTTCACTTGGCACATTTGAAGTTTCTAATATTATACTTGCTTTTCTATTTCAAGTTTTATTGTAATAAAGTGAGCCATCAACGTAAAAGTTCATATAAAATGCCAAAAGTGGTTCTTTTTCAAATTATTCTTGCAAATTTAACTCAAAAAAGGACTAGAAACTGCTGGGAAAGAATATGAGATAAGTTAATTGTAAAAGTTACGTATGGCACGCTCATGAAGGGGGACAAAAAATTATACGCGGACGATGTAAAAAAGATTAATCCTAATTTTTTACATTAAAAGTACTGTGTACAAATATGCAAACTTTACTGCATAGGTACGTGAATAGTCATCCTAATGAATAATACAAAATATCTCAAACAGAAGGTTTTTTTTTTTTTTTTCGTGAATAGTTATAATAATAGTAAGACAAATGGTAGGAGGCTTCAAGCAAGACAAATGGATTCCTTATGTCAATGCCGTCTCCCGGAATTGGAAAAGTACACCGACTACTCCGAGATAATGCTATGCTAGACCACATTAAGAGGGAAAAATATCTTGGGCTAAATCTAATAACTTGTTTATTCCTGTTCTCGTATTTTCCTCAGCACGTACTCGATCATGCATTGAAAGAACAAGTCTACAATCAATTATCTTAATCCTCGTCTTCCCACATGACTTTGCAGCGCTCGCACCACGAAATTACAAGCATCTTTTATTGCCGGAATTTGTAAGTACACCCAAAAAGAAAGAGCACATATCAAAGTTATTGTAATAATCGTAGCTGGTCAGTAGCAGAAAGACCAGCCTACAATCGTGCATTTTTTATTCAAATTTTCGATTTTCGATTGAACCAAGAAAAAGCCAACAAAAAAAAGGCCCAGAAATCTAAATTAAACTCCAGTGTTAGGCATGTTTAACATCACCAAGCTCCTTGAAACCACGCCTATATATAGATACACACACACACACACACACACACGCGGATATATACACCAAATGTACGTAACACGTACACATTCCTCACTGAGCATAGGCCTTATATAGCTTGGTACGTAACTTTTAATACTATCTTGCACTTTAATGATGGCGAAAATCACAATGCTAAGTGTTGCATTTCTGGGGCTTTTGATTCTTTGGGGCAATGTTGTTGGCTCAGAGTCAAGGCCTATTAATTCAGCTTCAGTCCTTTGCAGCTGCGAATGCGGGTGCTGTTGGCCATGAATCAACAGCCTTCTTCAAAGAGTACGAGCAAGGGGTGCATTCAGGACGCAAACTCCTTGAGTTATTTCAGTGCCGGAACGGTTGCTATTATTGGCCGACCTGCAATAGTCATTGCTGATTGCCCCTAGCTAGGAGAATGCGATTCGAAGTGAACTGCTAAACTTCTTGCAGTTGCACAAGTTGCAAGCCAGTGAAAAATGCTGTTGACTTCGGAATTCATGAAAAATATTTACATTTGCTTTTTTTTTTTTTTTACGTAATTGAAATGGTTTACTAATAATGATTCTCAACATTTTAGGTGTGTGCGATAAAACATGAACTTGTGTGATGGAAATTCATCATCTGAAATATCGAAATGATTTACTTTTTCATGTTTATCAAATTACCGATATTTAGTTGTCCTTTTTTTTTTATTTTAACCTTGCGAATCAAAATTCACGTATCATACTGAACGATTTAACTTTAACTGAAAAGTTAAATGCTTCACACTCTAGAAAAATATGATATTAAGGAAAATACAACTATATTTTAAACTCTTTCCAGTGTATGACGTCGGAATTGCCAGCTTTTGTTCTTAATTTTTTGTGTTTCTTATATGATAAAAAAAAAGCGCAAAATTCATTATTCTGAAAAATTTTTTGGAGTATTGGTTAAACACGTTTCCCAATTCATCTTTTATATTTGTAATCACTTTTTTATTTTAAATACATTACGTCCAAGAGGTGTGATAATATTTTGCTTCTAATAATAGTAAAAAAAAAAATCCAAACAGAGCCATTGCTTTTTTTTTTCCCTTCTAGTTTCTCATTACATATTACATAATCAAACCGAAGTACTTGAATTTAATTAGAATTGAAGTTTTCTAAGGGTCTGTTTGTTTGGACTGAAAATATTTTCCTGACAAGTATTTTCAAAATTACCTTGGTGCCAAACATCAGAAAATATTTTCCTATATAAAATATTTTTCATTTTTCCTTCATTTGGCTGAAAATAACTTACATACTCAATGAATGTAAATTATTTTCCTTAGAGTTCAAGAGTAACATTAAACCTTAAGTACTTACTTTTATAACTTCAGTTTCTAAATTAATTTTTGTTTTTAATTCTTATCAACTAATTTTTTTTCATAATTTGGGCTCCACAATAATATAATTATAGTTATATATATTTTACCATTGTATTATTTTGAAGATTTATTATAAATTTTTACTTGTCAAACATTTATTACAATCGTTATTAGTTTATTTAACTCATATTAATAATAAAAATATCAAAAAATTATTTTTCAAAAGATTTTCTCACTGTCATCTAAACACCAAAAAATTACAAGGAAAATGACATTTTTCATGTAAAATATTTTCTTAGAAAAATAATTTCTTTAGGAATGTATTTTACATCCAACCAAAAGCACCCTAAATGTGCTAAATTTACATCATGCATTTCAAATTTAGAGACTTAGTAGCCTCCAAAGCATGTTACGAGAAACAAGTGTAATACATTTTATATATATTTTTTCAGGGGATGAAAAATGTTAAATAGATTAAAAGTCCCCATTCATTAATTAATTGCCGGTAAAACTTCGTTTGTTGTTGTCCACCAGAAAAAATAGTTGTTTCGAATTTCTATTTATTTGACTGGATAAAAGCATCCTGAAAGGGCCTAACTATTTTTTTCAAATATACCTATTTTTCAAATGTATTATACTTGACTCGTAACATGCTTTAGAGGCTACTTACTCAGTCTCTAAATTTGAAATGCATGATGTAATTCTAACACATTTAGAAAACTTCAAGTCTAATTAAATTCAAGTACTTCAGTTTGATTATGTAATATGTAATGAGAAACTAGAGAGGAAAAAAGACAATGGCTCTGTTTAGATTGTTTTTTTTTTTTTATACTATTATTAGAAGCAAAATATTATCACACCTCTTGGACGTAATGTATTTAAAATAAAAAGTTTAACTTTGGTTAGATCCAAATTCTACCCAAACTTCTTGAACAAAAGATTGGATAAAGTGAAATCTTTATTGGAGTTGCAATAATTGAATTAAACAAAGGTACCCAAGTGCCAGTGCCATCAGCACGTCTTCAGTAAACATATTTAACTGGGTTAGGTTGCAAGAATGCATGTTAAAAAATGTATCTTAATCAATCAGTTTCATTACAAGAATAACTGAAATGTACCGTTATATTGCTTCATCATTTCTTTTTTTAGTCGTAAAAAATTGGATGATTTTGGACATAAAGTCTTCATAAGCGTTTTCAAGCGTCAAGATTTATATTTTTAATCCTCTTCAGTGTGTCTATAGCGTACCTAACTATTTGTACTCTACCATAAGCATTTTTTGGATCAACTTCTGTTTTTTAATGCATATTCAAGTCATTTTTTAATGAAAAAATGCAGTTTTGATGTAAAAAATTTGGCCCATCGGTAGTTTTAGTTCTTAACGTTTGGACAGGAGCAAATATAGTACCAAATATTTTAATATTTCAGCGCATATAGCCCTACTAAAGCAATTAAGAATCAATTAATTTTATTAAAAATGATTAATAAAGGAAATTAAAAAAAAGAACAAATAGAATAATTCATAACATGACACCATCAAGAAAGATGCTGGTTGGGTGGTTGATGGCTTAGAAACATAATTGGGAGGTCTCAAGTTCGAGACCTCCCACTTGCGTTCATAACAAATTGGGAACCGCCCGTCCGCTGAGTGAGAAGTCTCGAACCCAAGACCTTCCATTTATACTTCCAAGCTGTTAACCGCCAAACCAACATCCTCCTTGTTGGTTTCATGTTATGAATTATTCTATTTGTTCTTTTTTAATTTCTTTTATTAATCATTGTTAATAAAATTAATTGATTCTTACATTTTTAGTTTCGTTATTTCCTTTCTCAATCACGTTTGATGAAATTAACTCACTCGCACTTTTTTAGTTTCTTTATTTCCATTAATCATGTTCAATGAATTAATTAATTCTTACTTTTTTAGTTTCTTTGTGTTCCTTTATCAATCGTGTTTAATGAAATTTCTGTGGAGAGAATACGTCTAAAGTTAAAGCCTAAAAACCAATTATAAATAAAGTTTAAGCTCTTTTAAGAAATTCTAAATGAAATTCTTTATTGGTGTAAAATTGTTAAAAGTTACCTCTCATTAGGTCATGCAACAAAAATTAAAAAATAAAAAATAAACATCAAAATAGATATAAACTAATAATAAGATAATCAAACTGATATTTGAAAATAATTTGAGTATGCGAACCTACCTTAGAAAATAGGGTAAAAAAATTTTTTAATTTTAAAAAATTACATTTACATTAAATAAAAAGTCTTGACGATACCAAAAGAGTACAGAATGTGAAAACAAGCAGCAAATATGATTTAATAATTTAGAATTTTCAAGATTGTAATTTAAGATATTTAAAAATATAATAATGTATTTTAGTGGTGAATTTTAAAATATTTGTTTTACTCGTATTATTGTTTCCGATACACCTACTTTTTATAGGTATTATATGTTTTATACTTGTAATGCCATGTTCTTTCTTAATTTAATTATTAGAGACATAGAATATTTCATAAAATTCTTACCAAATATAATAGATTCATCAACTTGGTTATTTCAATACGTTCAACCAAGTAATGGGTTAACTAGTTCAATAGAGTGGTGCATATTTGGAATTTGTGGTTATATTATGCATAAAACTGCTAAAATGTTTCCTTTAGATACATTTAGTATTGGGTTGTTAGATTGTAACTAATTAGTTTTTTTTTTCTTTAATCCATCACAAGTCAACAACGGTAGATATGTTTGTCATATTTGCCCATAAATTTGTTTATTTTACCTTTTCAACTTTCTTGTTTTATTTAGTAATGGAGAAGAAAGAATTAAACAAAATTGGGAGATAAGTTCAATAATTAAATTTAAAAAGAAAAAGAAAAACCTTGAACCTCCATCTGACCATGAACCAGACTCCCTATCTGATTCACTTACTGGTCCGGTTTTTAAAACATTGCTGTAAGTAATCCATTAGCTCCTAATTTAGACCAAATCACGAGTCATGAGTTGTACGTTAAGAATTAATCATCATTCCAACGTGGCCAACATATTGCTTTTACTTGAAATTTTCTATTCTTGCTTTTAGTGTCAATAAAAATTCACACCACACCCTCTGGTGTAGCTGCATAAGACCAGCTTGCTCTGCACTTTCCATTGTTATAACTAAGGCTGTTAACAAAATCAAAAAATTGAAAAAATTGATCCATCCTAAAGATAACTGAAACGGTTATGATCACCTTATTGGATTCTATTTCAAGTTTTGAATGTACTGGTTCTAATACCGATTTAGCAACTTATTGGATACTATTTCAAGTTTTGAATTGTACCGGTTTGACCGATTCACACTTCTATAAATTGATGGGTAAGCTACCCTTCAATATAAGGGACAATTTTGTACTTTCACTCAACATAGCCAACATTTTGCTACCTTAACTACCTTTCTTTTTTTTTGTATAAAGAAAACTCCATTCATTGGAATTGAATTGCCTGCCTGCAAAAGCGATACAATAGAAATTGGAAAATCAGATAAACAACTAGCCTCTATGCCAGAATGCTTTGCAAATTGAGCTAAACTATGGGCTACTTTATTCGCATTCCTACTAACCCAATGCACTTCCACCAATGGCAGGGATTTAAGAACATTTCTAATCTGGTGTACGAGATTTCCC